>ML794813.1:174292-184703 GCA_009831015.1 Picea engelmannii | reverse complement strand
AACCATATTAAATTTTTCAGGAAGGCTTCGCAATACCTTCTCCACAATTTTCTGATCGGGAATGTCTTCACCTTGACTTCGGATTTGATGGATGAGGTGCTTTACACTCGTCATAAACTGGTCGACTGTCTCTGTATCTTTCACTTTCTCGGTTCCTTGATAGATATTCATGAGAGTATCCCACGCTCCTTTGGCGGTGCTCTCGCCTTCAATTTTCGGAAAGATGGACTCATCCACCCCCTAAAAGATAAGCCATAAAGCTTTTGCATTTTTCTTGACCACTTCTGTGTAAGTGCGTCTCGCATCCCGATCCAATGCATCTCGATCTTCAACTTTCAGCAAGGTAACACCATCTTCGACAATCTCTAAGCATTCATGACAGCTCAGAAAAACTTTCATCTTGGCTACCCAAGTGCTATGATTCGACCCGTTCAAAATAGGTTCTTGCATGAGAGCCTAGGTGCTCATGCTGGCCATTTTCTGCGCAAAAAACTATATACCGGCGGCAAAAAAAATTGCACAGAAAAAAAACAGTTTGAAATTCTTACAGAGCTTGCTGAAAAACGTTTTGCAATTCGGCAAGCTGGACAGAGGCTGGATCTGCAGCCTGCTCTGATACCATGAAAATGGACCTGCAAGACAGAAAATGAATTGCAGGATAGAGAAAGAATGAAGAACGAATCTGCAATAACAGAAAACGAATTGCCAGGAACCGAATGCAAAAACACCACACCGGATCTCATTATTGAATTGATATATAAAGGAAATTACATGCAGGAAATGCTTCGTAAATAACGAAGCGACTAACAGCCTAACTCGGTGATGAAAACAAGAAACCAAATGCTTTGCAGTTAACTAAACAATCAAAGGAACGATTTTCTCAATCAAAGGAGCAAATCGCGGAGCAAATCAGGGAGAAAATTGCGGAGAAAATCGTGGAGCAAATCGCTCAACTTATTCGTCTAACAGTATTGAGCTGATAAGAATGGAAGAATATATTCTATCAACAACAATAAACACCTCAAAGTAGAGGTTCCATTCTTCTTGAAACGCGCTTAAATGTATATATAAATTTCTGCAGCTGCATATAGAGGAACCTAGCCCAAGAAATACGCCCAGTATGGGTGCTAGTATCCAACTAAGCCACTGTGTAATCTTCAGGAATTATTGGCAGCTCTCCACAGTCCAACGATGTGGAATAATGCACCTAGATTTGGTGTGGTTCCACCTTCAACCAACAGTTAGTTATTTCTGTTCTTTTTGTCAAGAAAGGCGCCCAGTTTAGAGACGAGACACCACCCAACAGAAATGTATGAGGCAGCAATGATATAGTCTTCAAACAATGCGGGGAATAAGTAATTCAAGTCACCCAGGTAAGGAGAAAATGCCTAGCAGAGATATTCCTAAGCCCACAAAGAAAATCGACCCCAAATCAGTAAAAATCATCCTATCTCCAAATGCCACGACTCTGATACTAAGTTAACTTTCCCAACCACAAATTAAAAACTCCAACAAAGATAGAACTCGGCCAGCCAAAGGAAAAATGAGTTCCCCACAAAATAACTCGACCCATTGCTTAGAAACTCTTCTCATCCACCCTAAAACTCGACCTCAGTAAAGAAAAATCGCCCACTGGGTGTGGCAAGTCGCCTCAATCAAATAACTCAATTCCTGAACAATATGAACACTACCCAGTGATGAAAACTCTAACCAATTGAAGCGCTATGAAGAAATCTGAAATGATCTATTCCCCAAACCAGCTAGGGTGTATCATTGCAACATCGAAACCAGTAAACAAAGAAGGGTTTCCAAAAACCCTAGACTCTTTCCTCAAGAGCTCTCAAAATTTAATTTCCAAGTGAGTGAATGCAAGAATCAAGGGGGCCTCCTCATTTTCCCTCTTTTATTTATTATTTGAGTTATTTCCCGCTCATTTTACTTTTATTTTATTTTTAAAGTCACTTTATGTGTGCACACTTTATAATTTTTAAGTGACTTCATTTGCCTAAGACCCATGTCCCCCTTTTTCCCCTTTTCACTTTATAAAGTTATTTCCTAGGCAAAAGTTGAATTCCCTAGGTAAATTTTCCGACGTAGCCTACGGGAACCAAGTTAGGCTAGCGGAACCACTCCTTATGACTCCTAGGCCAATGGGGACGTTACAGTCCTCCCCGCTTGAGATTGTTTGTCCTCAAGCAAATGCAATCTAGGATGATGCAATATCTGCTTTCCTTCCCAAGTGGCATCCTCAATAGGAATATTTTTCCATTTGATCAAGTACTCTTTGATGCTTTTGTTCCTTAATTTCCACTCTCTGGTCTCCAACACCTCCTCCAGAATTAGAATCAATTGCCCCTCCTCATCTAATGGTGGTAGCTCTGTAGAGGTGACAACATGTTGTCCCACTACCTTCTTGAGGCACGAAACATGAAAGACATTGTGTATCTTACACCCCTCTGGAAGCTCTAACTCATAAGCTACCTCCCCGACTTGCCTCGAAATCCTGTAGGGACCATAGAATCGTGGCTTCCATTTTTATGCCCCTTTCATTTTCAAGGATGACTTCTTGTATGGTTGCAAGCGGAGGTATACCAAGTCTCCCACCTCGAAATTGCACTCCACTCTATGCCTATCGGCATACATCTTTGGTTGATTTTGTGTCGTGTGCAGGTTATCTTTGAGAGTTCTCGAGATGTCCTAACTTTCTTGAATATAATCTTTGGCTTTGGGTGCCTAGTTATCCCCAAATGCTCAGTCCACAAAGGTGGTGCTGTCATAACCATACAAATCCTTGAAAGGTGTCATCCATACCGACATGTGATAGGTGGTGTTATAAAATTGCTCACCCAAGTGTATCCATTTGATCCAAGCCTTATGTTGCCCCGATACATAATTTCTCAAATACCCCTTGAGCCGTTTGTTCACAATTTTTGTTTCCCCATCAGTTTGAGGGTGATAACTAGTAGTGGGCGTTAATTTTGTCCCTACAAGTATGAACAGATCCTACCAGAAACCCCCCATGAATCTATTGTCTCGATCATTGACAATTGTCTTGGGCAGTCCATGCAGCCGAAATACCTCTCTGAAGAACAATTTTGCTACCTGCGTTGCAAAGTATTTGGATGATATGGAAAATAAATAGGAAAATTTAGTAAGCTTGTCAACCACCATGTAGATATAACCCTTCCCCTGAACCTGAGGCAACCTTGTAATAAAATCCATCGAAATGCTTTCCCATTTTTGTTTAGGGATGGGAAGCGGTTGGAGCAATCCTTCTGGATGGGTATGATCCTCCTTATTCTACTGACAGATGTCGCACTCCTATACAAAACTTCAGTACATCATTGTTGACACCCTTCCAAGCGAACCTCTCCCGAATTTGTCTATAAGTCTTCAGGTATCCTGGATGACCTTCCAAAGGAGAATTATGCGCAGTCTGTAGAATTTTTTCTGTCAACTGAGATTATAGTACTAAGTAGATCCGGTCCTTATAATATATGATGTCATCAATAACCCTGTACCTGTCATCGGAGACCTGACCATCAAGTATCTCACAAGCAAACTTGTTTTTGGAGTATTCTACCAATAGAAGTGCCTTCCATTCTGCTGAAATATCCATGAGAGAGAGAGTGGGTATCCTGGATAGGATGTCAACAACCACATTATTTTTGCCTTTCACATACTCAATTTCAAAATTGTAGGCTTGGATTTTACTGATCCATTTTTGTCTCTGCTTGCTCAACTCCTTTTTCTCCATGAAAAACCTCAAGCTATTATGATCAGTCTTTACCTTGAACCTGTTTCCCACCAAGTACTGTCGAAATTTGGTCAAAGCAAACATTATGGCCTGTTATCCCCCACTTTAGGGATAACTAAGGAGATTATGTCTCGAGGCCCACAAGTCCTAGACATGGAGTACCGAGAGCCAGATCGACTTGAGCATGGCCCTGGAGGGCCCATCTTTTCTTCCTTTCGCGCCTCCACTTTGTCAGCAGCAGCAACATCCATCACCTCGGCCTGGTCTTGTAGCAGAAGTGGATCTTGCTCCATGAGGTAATGAGTCTGGGTATCATGGCATGTGTTACTTTGATCCTCAAAACCTTTGAATATGTGCATTTGATACTTTTTGTTTCTAACGGGTAATTGGATCTTATGCTTATCCACTTGACCATATATGGGGGGAATGACAGGATGCCCTAGTAAGCTTGTGCCCATAGGTTTTGAGTTGCCACTGGGGGGATTCATGAGAAGCCATCGTCCGCTCCCACCATAATTACCACTTTCCATCTTTCTCTCGCTCATCCATCCCATTACATTGGTCAAGGCATTGGGTTGGCTAAATATTTAAGGGTTACACCTTACCTTGTGGGAAGAAGGCGCTAAAGGCCCATAGGGTAAAAGCAACTGGCAAAATATAAAATCCTAAAATAAAATCTCGAGATGCTTTGCCCAGGGATCCCCGATAAAGCAGTAAAAGGATTCTTAGCAAGAAATAGAGGGACACATAAAAAAATAATAAAACAAGACCTAGTCAAAGGATAGGGGGTCTCATCACAAGCCAGCCTATTAGGTCCATGGGCATCTAGTGGTATGACACTACTAACAGTTGGTTACCATGTCAGGGTCGTGGCTCTTGGTGGCATAGCCAAGAGAAAGGGGGTCTTATCACGAGCCAACCTTCTCATTTCCATGAAAGTGCTTGTGGTTAACATTTCCACCACTGATCACCACGCCAAGGCCGTGTCCCCTGATTAGCTTCTTGAAAGAAAAAAGCAATAAAGAATAAAGATAAAAGGCATGAATTGGTTTGGAAACATTTGCATCCATGATAGGTGAAGCTCACCCTCTACAGAGGCACCCACAAGTAAGCCATGCATTTCCCTGCTATCACTACACCCCTTGTCCAGACATCCCTTATCCACTTCATTCACTCACATGGCTTGGATTTGATCTCTCTCGGAAACACCCCACATCCAATGAGCATTGGCCCAATAGGATGCCCTGTCACTTTCTCCAAACTTGGCTTGCAGATTTGTATAATGTCTTTGAGCACTTGACTGGGTAAAAGGGGTTTTATGCACATGTTTAATAAAATTGATGATTAGATGTGATTGACATTACTATCATCCCAGTGACTTATGATCCCATGGAGGGCGTATATGTTGATGTGCATGATCATACCCAATGGACAAGTACCAGATTGGATAGGTACACATGGGGAAATGATTAGTTCGGACCTCCATGGGGATGAGAGGCCACCAGATGGATGTTGACACCCCATCAGGGGGCAGAGATAGTTTAGAGGGTTTGTACCGGGGACGAGGAGGACGTTCCACCAGAGGCAGCTTGGCATACCTATACCCAGGGGTGTTGTGCCCTTTCCACTAGGACATTGGCCTTGGAAGGCCCATGACGTCACCCAAGACACTCATGACGTCATCTAGTGCATGTGGAGGTTTTGGGAGGCAGTTGTGGAAGTTGTGGCACGTGTGGCAGCTTCTAGAGGCCCAAGGGGGCCTGACGTTTTGCTCCAGGAGGCCAACGTTACCTTAAAAGGGGATAACGTCACCCTAAAAGGGCATGACATCTTCATTTATGCTTGATTTAGGGTTTTATCATGAAATTTGATGTAAAACAATATTATTATGTATTTTTGGCCTTGTCGGCCTTTTGTGACATGTTATCCCCCACTTTCAGGGATAGCTAGGAGATTATGTCTCGAGGCCCACAAGTCCTAGACATGGAGTACCAAGAGCTATATCAACTTGAGCATGGCCCTGGAGGGCCCATCTTTTCTCCCTTTCAGCACCTCCACTTTGTCAGCGGCAACAACACCATCCATCACCTTCGGCTTGGTCCTGCATCAGAGATGGTTCTTGCTCCATGAGGTAATGAGTCCAGGTATCATGGTATGTGTACTCTGATCCTCAAAACCTTTGAATATGTGCATTTGATTCCTTTCTTTATAATGGGTTCTTGGATCTTATGCTTGTCCACTTGACCATGTCTGGGGGGAATGGAAGGATGCCCTAGCAAGCTTGTGTCCATAGGTTTTGAGTTTCCACTAGGGGGATTTCTGAAAATCCATCGTCCGCTCCCGCCATACATACCATTTTTCATCTTATTTCCTGCTCACCCATCCCGTTACACTGGTCTGGGCATAGGGTTGGCCAATCATTTAGGGGTTGTACCTTACCTTCTGGGAAGAATGGGCTAAAGACCTGGGGGGTAAAAGTAGTTGACGATAAAATCCTAAGAATAAAACCTCAAGATGCTTCACCCAGGGATCCCTGAGAAAGCAAAGGCTTCTCAGCAAGAAACAGAGGGACCCGTAGAAAAATAAATCAAGACCTAGTTGAGGGATGGGGGGTCTCATCACGAGCCAACTTATTAGGTCCATGGGTGCTTAACGGTATGACACTACCAACATTTGGTCACCACGCCAGGGTAGTGGGTCTTGGTTGCATGGCTGAGAGAAAGGGGGTCTCATCACGAGCCAACCTTCTCATTTCCGTGAAAGTACTTGTGAGTAACATTGCCACCTCTGGTTACCAAGCCAGGGCAGTGTCCCTTGACTAGCTTCTTAAGAGAAAAAGAAATAAAAATATAAAAAACAATAAGACAGGACCTGGTCAGAGGATGGGAGGTCTCATCATGAGCTGGCCTATTAGGTCCATGAGAATCTAGCGGTATGACATTACCAACATATGGTCACCAAGCCACATTAGTGGCTCTTGGTGGCATAACCAAGAGAAAGGGGGTCTCATCACGAGCCAAACTTCTCATTTCCGTGAAATGCTTGTGGCTAACATTGCCACCACTGGTCACCAAGCCAGGGACATGTCCTTTGACTAGTACCTTGGAAGAAAAAGAATAAAGATAAAAGGCATGAATGGGCTTGGAAACATTGCATCCATGACAGGTGCAGCTCACCCTCCACAAAGGCACCCACTGGTAAGCCATCCCTGCTATCACTGCACCTTTTTCCCAGGCATCCCCATCCACCTCACCCACCTACATGACTTGGATTTAATCCTTTCTAGAAACATCCCTCTGCCAGTAGACACTAGCCCAATTGGACGTCCTGTCACTTTCCCCAAACTTGTATTGTAGAATTGTATAATCTCTTTGAACACTAGACTGGGGTAAAGGGGTTTTATGCACATGTTTAAATAATATTGATGATGAGATGTGATTGACATTGCTATCATCCCTGTGACTTATAAGCCCCTGGAGGGCGTAGTTGTTGATGTGCAAGATCATGCTTGACGGACAGGTATCATGTTGGATAGGTACACATGGGGAGATGATCAGTTCGGACCTCCATGGGGTTGAAGAGCCCACCAGATGGATGTTGAGACCCTAGTAGGTGGCAGAGACTGGGCAGAGTGTTTGTACCAGGGAAGAGCGAAAGAATCCACCAGAGGCAGCTGAGCAGACCTGTACCTAGGGGGTTGAGCCCTCTTCACAGGAACGTTGGCCTTGGAAGGCCCAGGACATCACCCAACAGTATGGAGGTTGTGGGAGGCAGATATGGTCGTTTTGGCACGTGTGGCAGCTTGGAGAAGCCCAAGGAGGGTTAATGTCTTGCTCCAGGAGGCCGCATTTTTCCCTAAAGGGGCTAACGTCACCCTAGAAAGGGGATGAAGTCTCACTATTGCTTGATTAGGGTTTTAATTTCAAACATTTAATGTAAAACAATATGATTTTGGCATTTTGGCCTTGTCGACCTTTTTATGACCTAAAATGTAATTTAGGTCATTGCTACTGTATAAATTGAGGGTTTTTACCTTCATTTTGTTAATGTTTAAGCCATTATTATAGATGTTTGCATTTCATTATATAACAATAGCATAATCCAAGATCACTGAGAAATACACAATCACAAGAGACACAACATTTATCCTGGGAAACCCTTTAGGGGAAGAAAACCCAGCAAAACATCCTTAATATAGATAGCCAATACAATGCCAAGAGATCTCTTATGCTAATACAGAAATTCCTCTCCTAGATATGTGACACTCTCTCTCTCCTTTGCCTGTAACTGATCATAACTTGTCTCTCAAACTAAGCAAGTGAGTTTTTTTTTTAAGTGAGGCGCTAACCTCCTTTATTTATACAAGTCTGGCACGTGTGAAGTGTCTCTTCACTAGCAGGGCCGACTTCTCAAACTGGGTGGGTAAACCCACCTTTATTATATTTCTAGGTCTCTTTAATAACTGTTGGGGCCGACTTCTTATTCTACTTATTACAATTGTCTATTAACCAATCCCCAAGAGGGGATTTGGTCCTATTACAATAACCGACATGATCAATCCACAATGGAGATTGATCCTATAAATAATATATCAATAATAATAAGAATACTCTTTGCAGTTACATTATTTCAACACTCCCCCTTAACAAGAAGGGTATTCTTCAGCAGCATCATGCGAGAGAGAGAGAGGACAGCATCATCAGCAACATCAAGTGGGAGGAGAGCATCATCAATATCATCTTGGCTGATGTATCTATAAATCATCGAAGGTTTTCTTCATCGGAAACATCATCATTCTCAAAGGAATGCCATCATCATCTACATCATTATGTATTAGTATAAAAACTGATACATCATCATCATCACATCACAAGGTTGGCTCATCATAATACAAGACTGGCTTTACGTCACAACTGTCAAGCTGGAAGCTCAGTACTTGTCTCATCTCATCGTCTTGATTTACGTCACAACACTCAAGCTGGAAGCAAGATACTCGTCCTGCTTTACGTCACAACCATTAGGTTGGAAGCAGGATACTAGACTGGCTTTACGTCACAGCTATCCAGCCGGAAGCTCAGTGCTAGTCTCATCATATCATCTTTCTTTACGTTTGACAACTCGGTCAGAAGCAAGGAACGTCTCGTCTTTCTTTACGTCTAACAACTGGGTCAAAAGCAAGGAACATATCTCATCTTGCTTTACATCTGACAACTTGGTCAGAAGCAAGGAACACATCTCATCTTGCTTTACGTCTGACAACTCGGTCAAAATCAAGGAACACATCTCATCTTGCTTTACGTCTGACAACTAGGTTAGAAGAAAGGAACATCTCATCTTGCTTTATGTCTGACAACTGGGTCAGAAGCAAGGAACATCTCATCTTGCTTTACGTCTAACAACTAGGTCAGAAGCACGGAACATCTTGCTTTACATTTGACAACTAGGTCAAAAGCAAGGAACACATCACATCTTGCTTTACGTCTGACAGCTAGGTCAGAAGCAAGGAACATATTGCTTTACGTCTGACAACTAGGTCAGAAGAAAGGAACACATCACATCTTGCTTTATGTCCGACAGCTAGGTCAAAAGCAAGGAAAATCACAACTACTCCCCCTTTTGAGGAAGGTCCTTTCGGACTAAGCCAAGCTTATCTCGAAAGTACTCAAACTTTACATGAGATAGAGGCTTGGTCAACACGTCAACAACCTGTTCATCCGTGCTAATGTACTAGAGCTTCAAGGCTCCTCTCTGTACCATGTCGCGAATGTAATGATAGTGGATCTCTATGTGCTTCGACTTGTCGTGGAATATAGGATTCTCTGTCATCTTTATGCAGCTCTAGTTGTCACTAGAATCACGGTTTCTCTCATCTCCAAGTCAAATAGGTTGGTCAGCAACTTTCGAAGCCATATAGCTTCGCAGCTAGCAGAACATGCAGCAATGTATTCTGCTTCCGCTGTGCTAAGAGCAATACTAGATTGCTTCCTAATCTGCCACAAGATCATAGCTAATTCCAAACTGAAATAGTATCCTGAAGTGTTTTTCCTGTCAGAAGCACTTCATGCCCAATCTGCATCAGTATATCCACTCAATGTGAAATTATGATCTCCATCATAGCTGAGACCATAATCTATTGTACCTTTAAGGTACCTCATCACATGTTTTGTAACCACTAGGTGAACACGTCTGGGTTCTACCAGAAACTGACTCAAGGTGTTCACGGCAAAACAAATTTCTGGTCTAGTGTTCGTCAGGTACATCAATGATCCAATAATCAGTCTGTTGTCGCCCTTATTCACACTTGCAGATGTGAGCTAAGTCCCGCTCACTTAGTGTGCCCTCGGAGACACAATGTCTAAGTTCTTGCCCACACTGTCACCTTGACAAGAACTTCTTCCATCTAGGCTTACTCCTAGGGAAGCCAAGGGGGGTAGTCCCTAAGTTACTAAGTTAATTTTAATTACAATGTTCTAGGAGTTAGTTTCAATTGATTATAGGCCAAGGAGAGAGGTAGCCTAATATGACAAGCAGCAATGCAAGTTCAAATCTAAGTCTAAATGCAAAGTCAGCCCTTTCCCTAAGTCAACTAAGGACTAGTGCCTAAGGTTGGGCAATGGGGTCAACTATGTGTAAGGGTGGTTCGTTACAATATAC
>ML794813.1:137965-150211 GCA_009831015.1 Picea engelmannii | reverse complement strand
ATCTAGTAACTAGGGACAACCCCCCTTGGCTTCTCTAGGAGTAAGCCTAGAAGGAAGAGGTTCTAGTCAAGGTGACAGTGTGGAATAAGAACCTAGGCATTGTGCCTCCAAGGACACACTAAGTGAGCAGGACTTAGCTCACGCTGGAAAGTGTGTATTAGGACGACAACAAGGCCCACATGGTCCTAGACAAATATGTATCGAGAGCGGGATTGACTTGAGCATGGCCCTGGAGGGCCCATCTTTCTTCTTCTCAGCCAAACTTGTCCTGTCAGCAGTAGCAGCTTCCATCACCACCTGCCTGGGCCTACATCAGAGAGGACTCTTGCTCCATGAGGTAATTGGTCCAAGGTATCATGGTATGTGTCATATTTGATCATTATAACCTTCTTATGTATGCATTAGGTTCCTTTCATTTCTGATGACTGCTTGGCTCTTACACTAATCCACTTGACCATTGTTGGGGTGACTGATTGGGTGACTTAGCAAGATGATATTCATGGGTTTTGGTTAGCCAACAAGGGGGATTTGTAGAGCCATCGTCTTCTCCCACCATCTTATCATATTTACATATTATACCCCGCTCATCCATCCCATTCCCCTAGTCTGGCCATTAGGAAGACTTTTTAGGGCTACACTTTGTCTTGTGGGAAGAAGGGGCTAAAGGCCTAGGGGGTAAAAGCAGCTGGTAAAAGATAAAAGCCATAGGAAATAAAACATAGAGATGCTTCACCCAGGGGATCCCCGAGAAGGCAATAAAAAGCCTCTCGATAAGAAACTAAGGGACCCTAAAAAAATGGTAAAATAAAAACAAGACCTAACCAAGAGGATGGGAGGTCTCATCACGAGCCGGCCCATTATGTTCATAGGTATTTAGCAGTATGACATTGCCACTATCTGATCACCAAGCCAGGGCAGTGACCTTTGGTTGCATGGCCAAAGGAAAGGGGGTCTCATCACGAGCCAGCCTTATCATTTCTACGAAGATACCAGTGGGTAACGCTGTCAGCTCTGGCCACCAAGCTAAGGCAGTGTCCTCTGGTCAGACCTTGAAGTAAAAAAGAAAGAAAAGAAAATAAAAGAAAAATAAAGGCAATAAAGGGCTTAAAAAAAATGCATCCATGACGGGTACAACTCGCCTCCTACAAAGGCACCCACAGACAACACCTACCCTTGGTCTTACTATGACTGGACATCCCTGAAAACCATATCACCTTATTAAACATGGCTTGAATGATCTTTTGAGGAAACTTTCCGTCTCTTGTGGGTATTATCCCAATAGGTTGTTCTGTTGGTTTCCTTAGCTTTGTATAGTAGATTTGTGTAATATCTTTGAGGTCTTACATGATGTCTTAGGGATTTCATGCATATATTTGATAACTTTAATGATGAAATGTGATTTACATTGCTATGATATCTAGGACTGATGAGCCCATGGAGGGCATAGTTTTTGATGTGCAGGACCATGCCCGGCGGATAGGTACCAGAGGACCAGTACACATGGGGAGATGATTAGCTCGGACCTCCATGGGGCTGAAGAGCCCATCAGATGGTTGTTGGGATGGCAGAGGCAGGACAATGCCATGATGAGCCCTTGCATGAAGAAGACAGAAGGACACCCTTACCAGGACGTTTTGGCAGAGATTTGACCTAGGGGGGATCACCCCTTGCAGATGAGATGATGGCTTTGATGGACAGGACGCCATCCAGGATAGGCTGGACATTTTCTGGAGAAGGTGGAAGTGTGCTGGGCTTGTTTGGCACATGTGGCAGGTTGCAGGACCCCAGGAGGGCCAACGTTTTGCCTTCTAGATGTTGATGATACCCAAAAAGGGCCAACGTCTCCCACAGAGGGGCCTGACGTCTCCCTTTTTTAGCTCTTACTTTGACATTTTAGCATTTAATGTGACAAATAATGAGATATTGATAAGTCAGCCTTGTCAGTTGTTTTTTAATGACCTGTTTTGTAAATTAAGGTCATTTGAATGATATATATTGAGGACGTTGAGCCTCATTTTTGAGATAACATAACTTGCTCTCTTGTGAGAGTGATACTTTTAGTCTTTTGTCTTGATTTTGGATCTTGGATTTGAGGCGCTACTCTTGGAAGGATTATCTTTGGCATGCATATGGTGTTTTTATCATTGGAAGGTGTTACAACTAGGGTTTGATAAGCTCATGTTGGATTTGTAAGTGTTTTTCTCATACAAAACTTCTTGATTGAATGGTTGTGGTTTAAAATTCTTACATGCATGGTTACATTGTTATTTTTATGCTTAATCATTGAAACCCTAGGGAGCAAGCACACAAGTAGGTCCTTGCTTCATGTCCCCATGATAAAGACTTTTTTAGCCATTTGATTAAGAAGAACCTAGCCTAGCCATAGCTACACTAGTTCCTCTTTTTCTTGAGTTAGTTTGAAACATAAATTGAAGAAAGAGGATGTCCTAGGCCTAATTAATTTTACACCTAGGGTTTGACTCTTAGGGTTTGAAAAGCCTTGCCCCCAAACAACACTTTTCAGCCATAGATTTATGTTTTATAGCTAGTCGTTTTTGCCAAAGAGTCTTAAGGAAAGAGGGAGGAGCATGAGGCCTAGCTTTAGCTACACCGGAATGAGCCTCCTCCCCTTAGGGTTTTGATTTGGTGGCCCTGCCATTGCAACACCATTAAACCTAACTCTCCCATCCTTAGGTTTAAATCTTTCTAAGCCTCTAACCTCTCTCTTTGACTCCATTAGCCCAAGGCACTAGTCTAAGATTTCAACGTTGAGTTTTCCAAGTCAAAACAATATTTCAAAACACTCTTGGATTGAAACCTTAACTAACCCTAGAGATTTTACTAACCCTAACTAGTTGATGACGTCTTGCCTCTTTTTAACCTTTGCTTAGTATGAAAAGTTGCGGCTGAGTCATCTTTTGATAGACATACAAGTGTTGAGCAATTTCATTGGCTTAAAAAGAAAAACGTTCACTTTATTGTCTAGCTAACCTAACACTAACCCTAAAGATGACGTCACACCTATTTTGAACTCTTGTTTGGCTTAAAATGTTGTGGCATTGTCATCCATTGATAGACTTTAAGGTATTGGTTATTCTCATTGACCTAGTTAGCAAAACGTCCATCTCCTAGTCTACCAAAACTAGCATAGATTAGGGCTAACGTCACCCTTAAATTGTATAGTGACGCAACAACAATATTTATGTATGAGCACATCTATTATGTTGTGATATAATAAAGATTGATTTTATACATTGAATGCAAGCATCATTTTGTATTTATTGAAGAAGTATTATAAGCCATTGTCTTTGTTTGCAATCATTGACTTCGTCAATAATTACATTTATCATTGCTCATATATATACTGAAGATAGTCATCAGCAATTGAAGTACTAACCACTGCTTGCAAGTTTTAGTTTTATTTGTCTTGTCTCACAAACATGTGCCCTTATCAGTGGAATACCTTCTTTTGACTATCCATTTGGCAGTAATCTGTGAAGGGAAAGCTTATCTTAACCTTTGAGCTTTAAACCCTTGATCATTTTCCTTCAGAACCCCAGATTAGTAGGGACGTCTCCCTTGGGATTAGCCACCCTGAATAGAAAGAGCTCCCCATCGAGGTGACAGTGGGTGGGGAAGCTCCTGTTACACCAGTTTGAGTCTTACTTCCAAGCTACTAAGCCTATCCTACAAATTGAGCGATAACACTTCCCATAAGCTGTCGAACTTCAGTTTCTCTGTTCTGGCACAATTCGTCTGGATGAAGGCATCCCAAGGTCTTGTGAGACCATTTAGGGCCGTCATAATGAGTTCGTCTTCGTCTATGGTATCTCCAATAGCTTCTAGTTGTTCTTTGAATTCTGAGATTCTGGAGAAATTTTCTTGAATCATTTCTCCTTGTATTCTTCAGTTGAGTTCTAAGATTCATCTTCCGGTTTATGTTCTTTCCTTCATATAGTCTGGTCAAGGCATCAAACATTTCTTTCGTAGTCTTCTTAGATGACACATAATGGATCAGATGGTCTTTGATTGAATATACAATGATTCTTTTGGCTCTTATTGTGTCCTTTTGATGCTTTGCCTTTTTCTACAGCATCTTCGGGTTTTGGTAATTCTTCCTTGACGAATCTTGCTAGGTCATTCTCTTCAAGAATGAGGTCAATCCTATACTTCCAGGCACTGAAGTTTTCCACTCCTTCTAACTTTTCAACAAGCTTAATGCTCGCAGACATCTTTACTTGGAGCTAGGAAAATGATCGAAAATGAATGTGCTCAAAATAAAAAACTAAACTTACCAAGAGATGCGCTTTGCTGAGGCGATCTACCTGGTGTGTTTGGATCTGAGAAAATCCAACTTTTTCTCCTTCAAATCTGATCTACGGATTTCTAGACTGGTGCTTCTGGTACCTCTAGTGCTCTGGTACTTCTGATACTTCTGGTACTTTGTGAAACTAGGGTTTCACTTTCCGGGAGATCCAACCACTGAAAAGGTGCGCTGATGATCCCAGATTGATCCTTAGGGGAGGGCGCAACTTTCTAGATAGTTTTAGGGCTGAAAAGATTCACTTTTGAAAAACCCTAATTTGCAGGTACGACAACAGTGACGTTTTTCTCTTGCGAAAGATGCTACCTTCAGCTTGGCTCTAATACCATGTTAATGTTTAAGCCATTATTATAGATGTTTGCATTTCATTAGATAACAATAGCATAATCCAAGATCACTGAGAAATACACAATCACAAGAGACACAACATTTATCCTAGGAAGCCCTCTAGGGGAAGAAAACCCAGTAAACCTTCCTTAATATAGATATCCAATACAATGCCAAGAGATCTCTTATGCTAATACAGAAAGTCCTCTCCTAGATATGCGCCACTCTCTCTCTCCTTTGTCGGTAATTGATCAGAACTTGTCTCTCAAACTGAGCAAGTGAGTTTTTTTTTTAAGTGAGGCGCTAGCCTCCTTTATTTATACAAGTCTGGCATGTGTGAAGTGTCTCTTCACTGGCAGGGCCAACTTCTCAAACTGGGTGGGTAAACCCACCTTTATTACATTTCTCGGTCTCTTTAATAACTGTTGGGGCTGACTTCTTATTATGCCTATTACAATTGTCTTTTAACCAATCCGCAAGAGGGGATTTGGTCCTATTACAATAACCGACATGATCAATCCATAATGGGGATTGATCCTATGAATAATATATCAATAATAATAAGAATACTCTTTGCAGTTACATTATTTCAACACATTTTTTCATCATCTTTCACTCACTCATTAGTGAGGTCTGAAATGTGCACCCTTCTTAGGGTTATTGGCTGAAATATTGAGGCGCACTTGTTGAAGGAAGATTTTACTTGGCATTTTTGGCATTTCTCTTGCTAGAAGGTGTTACAACTAGGGTTTTGCTACATGTTTTCTTGGTTTATGTAAGTGAATTTCTGCAAACACTTCTTAATTGAATGGATTTAGTTTCATTTACTTGCATATGTTATTATATTTTGTTGAACCAAACCCTAGGTGACAAGCACTAGTTGATGTCCTTGTCTCATGTCCCCATCAAGATTTCTAGCCATTTGATTTGCATAGAAGAGATAGAGCCTTGCCATTGCAACACTCTATCCTTCCTCCTAGCCTAGTCGTTTTGTCCTTGTTGAGTTAAGAAAGAGAAAAACGCACCAAGGCCTAGCTCTTCTACACCTGGTGAGCCGTTTTTCCCTAGGGTTTGCCTACTGAAGCCTTGCTATAGAAACACATCACTTGCTAACCTTCTTGTCTTAGGTCAATCACTATTCAAGCTAGCCATTTTTTCCATTAAGCTAAGGAAGGAGGAGAGAGCACTGAGGCCTAGGGTTTCTACACCAAAGTGAGCCTCTCTCCTCTAGGGTTTCATCTCTGAGGCCTTGCCATAGCAACACCTCAAAGTTTAACTCTCTTGTCTTTAGTTTCACCATCATCACTTAATCCTTCATCTTTTGCATCCTCTCTTTGACTCCATATACCTAGTAGTGCACTGGTCTAAGAACTCTTGCATTGAGTAATTTGATCATACAAACAACCAAATACTTTGAACAACCTTTAACCCTTACTAACCCTAGCCTAGACTAAATTCTACTAACCCTAGCGTTGTCGTCACCTTATTGTGCTATAAAACACCTTTGTGCAACTTTCGTTTTACTTTTAAATCAATTGAATGGTTGGTTAAGACATTGTTTATAAAGTGTTGATGTTGTTATATTGAATGCCAAGGTTTTCTTTAGCATGTATTGAAAAGTGATATTGTAATCATTGCTATAGTGAAACATTGATTTACTTTGTCAATATTAGTGCTCAATTGCTTATTATCAGAAAGGTCATTTGATTATATGAAGTAATAACCAGCAAGCAAGCTTACACATATAGTTTCTTGTTGCTTTGTCTCGGGGAAGTACTCATTTCCTGGTTATTACTTCCAATTATCTTTATTGGCTATAAGCCAGACTTTCTGATCAGGTGGTGACTTGTGAGGGGGAAATTATCTTATAGCTCTTAAGCCTTTTTCCTTCTCAAAACTCCAGGTCACCGGGGACGTCTTCCCTGGGCCTTACCTCCCTAAACAAAAAGAACCTTCCCATCGAGGTGACAGTGGGTGAGATTGGTTCAGTTACGCCAGTTTGACCTCTTTTCATCAATCCATTATCCTAACTACAAACTGCACGATAACATTTTGGCACTGTTTCCAGGGAACACTGAGTCAAACCTTTCAAGATGACACTTTTCGGTATGCCTTGCCTCTAGAAGTCTTTATCTTACAAAGTTACCTGGCGACTCCACTTAGGGTGTTTTCCCTTTTTCTTTGATAGTTTCAAGCAAATTATCTAGCAACTCCACAAACCAAAAGGAGGTACAATAACCCTCCTCAATCTTTCAGAAGGAAGCCTCCCCAAAACTCTCCTATTGTAAAATCACTTTTTGGAGGAAATCTTCCTTTGAAAACCATGTCTATCATAGCTACTCAGACCAATGCACTGAACCCAAGAAAAATCAAAGACAATGGTCATCTACTCTCTTCAAACCACTAGACATGTCAGCCATACCAGGCTACCCTAGGCAAATGCCACCCAAATATGAGAAGTGGTTTCCTAAGTTTACTGGTACTGATGCAATCAGTGTTGAAGAGCATATGAGCAATTTATGGGCGTTTTTTCAGCTTCACCCTGTTAGTGATGATGTTGAAGAACTAGTCATGAAATTGTTCTCCGCCACCCTCCTTGATGCTTCAAGGAGTTGGTATCTTAGTCTTCCCAATGGAAGCATTAAAACCATGGACAAACTAGAAGAAGCCTTCCTCAAGAGATGGAGTATCAAAGAAGACCCCAACATGCTTGTTACCAGGTTGAATTCCATTTGGAAACATGAAAATGAATCCATTCGAGAATTCCACACCAAGCTTGAAACCCTGTTTCAAAAAATGCCTATGAGCCATCATCCAACCGATAATTACCTTGTCTATATCTACACCAAGTCTTTCACTGGTCAACTAGGATACCTACTCAGAGAAAAAAATCCCCAAACGATCCAAGAAGCTCAAGAATTGGCTACCAAGATTGAAGGCAATCTCCATTCATCTAAAATTGAGCCTTTCACAAATCCAAGGGGGAAAATGAACACTAAACCAAAGATAGTTCACAATACTGAGCCCATTTCTGACCTTTGTGCCAGCATCGCAAAACTACAAGCTACTATGGATGGCATGATAAAAAATCAAGAGCTAATGATGAATAGGATTGTCAACCTAGAAAGAGCCCAGAGCCAAGCACCTAGGGTTCCGTATAAAGGCCAATTCCAAAAGGGGACCCAGTTCTATAAACCAAAGAGTGACCAAGAGGTTCCAAACACTTTGTCTCCTGCAAATGCCGTGGATGAAAATCCATGGTTCTTGCAGTGTAGTGAAGCACACTGGGAACATGAGTGTCCTTACAACAATGATGGCCATGAACAAGTGAATAATATAGGTCATCTTATGGAAGGCCCCCAAATAAATATCACTGTTGAAGAACATCAGGAGGGCGTGAAAGAAGGATCTAGGTTGGCTAGAATGGAAATAATAAACAATCTAGACCGGGAATCAAGAGACAAGTTGAAAAAACAAGAGTTTCAGGTGTATAGAAGAAAGACGTTGAACCGACCCACTTCTACCATTCCTGTGGTAGCCCAAACAAAACCCCCACCTTTGGATATACTCCTTCCTAAGACCTCCAAAACTGAGAGGGTTGACTTAAACTTTGACTTAGAGGTGGGAACTATCTAATATGCATGTAACCATCCCTTTTAAAGAAGTCATTAAGGTGCCATCTATCAAAGAACGATTTGACAATTTCTTCAAGGGATCAGATGGACCCATGGACCCCCATATTATGTTACAAGCTGATCACTTTAGGGTCAATTATGATGAGCACCCTCCCTTTTTCATGACCTTGATAATGAATAACAAGAGCCTCAACAACTGCATGCTGGATTTAGGAGCCAGTGCTAATATGATGTCCCTCAAAGTCATGCAACAAATAGGTTTGAAAGTCACACGACCTTATAAGAATGTGTGTGGCTTTGAATCTAAAGCCATACCCAGACATGGGGTAATTGAGAATGTTGAAGTTTTCCTTAAAGAATACCCCGAGAAAGTGATCCACATGGACATAGTGGTAGTGGACATCCCAGATGTGTGGGGGATGTTTTTGTCTAGGAAGTTTGTCGCAAAACTGGGAGGTACTCTTGAGATGGACCTCACTTGTGTGAATATACCTTTGAAAGATGGAACTATAGGTCGTCTCCCAAATGTACATGTGACTACAACTCATGTGCAAGAGCCTAGTGGTCCCATCAAAGATGACAAAGCACATGACCTAATCATACAAAGTCTTCATGAGTTTTCTCCAAGTGATAAATAGAGGAAGACTTTGATCATATACAATGGCCTAAGAAAGAGGAATACCAACAAATCCTAGACAAATATAAAGACAAGGAAGTTGGGACCGTGAAGATACTAAAAAAGGTAGAAGATGATGTATAGATTCATCCCTCCGGGTAGGAAGTGTTCATAGCAGAATCCCACCCCCCTCCCTCCGCACAATACACCAGGGTTGTTCAATGAACAACCTGTTATCGCTCAGTTTGTAGGAAAGGTTTAGTAGCTTGGAAGTAAGGCTCAAACTGGCATAACAGGAGCTTCCCTACCCACTGTCACCTCGATGGGGAGCTCTTTCTATTTAGGGTGGCTAATCCCAAGGGAGACGTCCCTAGTAATCTGGGTTTCTGAAGGAAAAGGATCAAGGGTTTAAGGCTCAAAGGTTAAGGTAAGCTTTTCCCTTCACAGATTACTGCCAAATGGATAGTCAAGTTGAAGATATTCCACTGCTATAGGGCACCTATTTGCGAGACAAGGCAATGATAAAACTAAAATATACCATAGTGGTTAGTACTTCAAATTATTACTGACTATCTTAAATACATATGAGCAATAAATGAATGTAATTATTGACGAAGTCAATGATTTCAAATGAAGACAAAAGGCTTATAATACTTCTCCAATAAATACAAATGATGCTTGCATTCAATGTATAAAATCAATCCTCATTATATCACAATGCAATAAATGTGCTCATACATAAATATTGCTGTTGCTGCGTCACTATGCTACAAAGGTGACGTCAGCCCTAGTTTTAAGTTAGCTAGACAATCAAGTGAACGTTTTGCTTTTTAAGCCAATGAAATTGCTCAACACTTAAATGTCTATCAATAGATGACTCAGCTGCAACTTTTAAATCAGCCAAAGTTTAAATAGAGGCTAGACGTCATCAACTAGTTAGGGTTAGTAGGTCGCTAGGGTTAGTTAGGGTTTCAAGTTTTAGAAGATAGAAAGGTTATTTTGATACAAAACTCTCAATGTTGCATTATTAGACTAGTTCCTTGGGTTAATGGAGTCAAAGAGAGAGGCTAAAGGCTTGGAAAGATTTAAACCTAAGGACGGGAGAGTTAGGTTTAATGGTGCTGCAATGGCAGGGCCACCAATTCAAAACCCTAAGGGGAGGAGGCTCATTCCGGTGTAGCTAAAGCTAGGCCTCATGCTCCTCCCTCTTTCCTTAAGACTCTTTGGCAAAAATGGCTAGCTATAAAACATAAATATATGGCTGAAAAGTGTTTCTTGGGGACAAGGCTTTTCAAACCCTAAGAGTCAAACCCTAGGTGTAAAATTAATTAGGCCTAGGACGTCTTCTTTCTTCAATTTATGTTTCAAACTAACTCAAGAAAAAGAGGAACTAGTGTAGCAATGGCTAGGATAGATTCTTCTTAATCAAATTGCTAAACAAGTCTTTATCATGGGGACATGAAGCAAGGACCTACTTGTGTGCTTGCTCCCTAGGGTTTCAATGATTAAGCATAAAAATAACAATGTAAACATGCATGTAAGAATTTTAAACTACAACCATTCAATCAAGAAGTTTTGTATCAGAAAAACACTTACAAATCCAAGATGAGCTTATCAAACCCTAGTTGTAACACCTTCCAATGATAAAAACACCATATGCATGCCAAAGATAATCCTTCCAAGAGTAGCGCCTCAACTCCAAGATCCAAAATCAAGACAAAAGACTAAAAAGTATTACTCTCACAAGAGAGCAAGTTCTGTTTTTCAAAATGAGGCTCAACGTCCTCAATATATATCATCCAAATGACCTTAATTTACAAAATAGGTCATTGAAAACAGCCGACAAGGCTGACTTAACATTATCTCATTATTTGTCACATTAAATGCTAAAATGTCAAAGTAAGAGATGAAAAGGGAGACGTTAGGCCCCTCTGAGGGAGACGTTGGCCCTTTTTGGGCATCATCAACATCCACAAGGAAAAACGTTGGCCCTCCTGGGGCTCCTGCAACCTGCCACATGTGCCAAACAAGCCCAGCACACTACCACCTACTCCAGAAAACATCCAGCCTGTCCTGGATGGCGTCCTGTCCATCAAAGCCATCATCTCATCTGCAAGGGGGATCCCCCCTAGGTAGATCTCTGCCAAGGTGTCCTGGTGAGGGCGTCCTTTTGTCTTATTCATGCAAGGGCTCATCATGACGTTGTCCTGCCTCTGCCATCCCAGCAACCATCTGATGGGCTCTTCAGCCCCATGGAGGTCCGAGCTAATCATCTCCCCATGTGTACCGGTCCTTTGGTACCTGTCCACCGGGCATGGTCCTACACATGAAAAATTGCGCCCTCCATGGGCTCATCAGTCCTAGATATCATAGCAATGTAAATCAAATTTCATCATTAAAGTTATCAGATATATGCATGAAATCCCTAACACATCATCTAAGAGCTCAAAGATATTACACAGATATACTCCACAAAGCTAAGGAAACCAACAGAACAACCTATTGGGCTAATACCCACAAGAGATGGAAAGTTTCCTCAAAAGATCATTCAAGCCATGTTTAATGAGGTGATATGGTTTTTAGGGATGTCCAGTCATAGTAAGACCAAGGGAAGGTGTTGTCTGTGGGTGCCTTTGTAGGAGGCGAGCTGTACCCGTCATGGATGCATTTTTTCCAAGCCCTTTATTGCCTTCATCTTTCTTTTATTGCTTTTATTTCTTTTTTACTTCAAGGTCTGACCAGAGGACACTGCCTTGGCTTGGTGGCCAGAGCTGACAATGTTACCCACTGGTATCTTCGCAGAAATGATAAGGCTGGCTCGTGATGAGACCCCATTTCCTTTGGCCATGCAACCAAAGGTCATTGCCTTGGCTTGGTGACCAGATAGTGGCAATGTCATATTGCTAAATACCTATGAACATAATGGGCCGGCTCGTGATGAGACCTCCCATCCTCTTGGTTAGGTCTTGTTTTTATTTTATCATTTTTCTTAGGATCCCTTAGTTTCTTATCGAGAGGATTTTTATTGCCTTCTCGAGGATCCCCTGGGCGAAGAATCTCTAGGTTTTATTTCCTATGGATTTTATCTTTTACCAGCTGCTTTTACCCCCTAGGCCTTTAGCCCCTTCTTCCCACAAAACAAAGTGTAACCCTGAAAGGTCATCCTAATGTCTAGACTAGGGGAATGGGATGGATGAGCGAGGTATAAGATGTAAATATGATAAGATGGTGGGAGCAGACGATGGCTCTGCAAATCCCCCTTGGTGGCTAACCAAAACCCATGAATATCAGCTTGCTAAGTCACCCAATCAATCACCCCAACAATGGTCAAGTGGATTAGTGTA
>ML794813.1:113722-126709 GCA_009831015.1 Picea engelmannii | reverse complement strand
TACTTCGACGTTTTCAACTACACCATGTGTGGGTATTGCTTTGGATTCAAATCCACACACATTTCTGTAAGGCCTAGTGACCTTCAGGCCCATTTGCTGCATGACTTTCAGAGACATCATATTTGCACCAGCTCCTGTATCCAACATGCAATTGTTAAGGTATTTGTTGTTCATCATAAGAGTCATGAAGAAGGGTGGATTTTCACCATATTGGATCCTGAAGTGATCAACTTGCAACATAATTGGGGGGTCCATAGGCTCAATTGTTCCTGAAAAGAAGGTACTAAAGCGTTCTTTAATAGAGGGGATCTTAATTGCTTCTTTTAAGGAAACGTTCACATGCATCTTCGACAAGGCTCCTTCAAAGTCAAAATCAAGGGTAACCTTATCAGTTTTAGATGTCTTGGGAGGAAGAACCTCAGGAGATTTTGGCTGATCAGTGGCAGGTTGTTTTGGATTCTTTCTCCGATATACTTGAACTTCTTGCTTTTTAAGCTTTTTTCGTGATTCTTGGTCCAAGTTGTTAATTATTGTCAGTCTTGCTACTCTAGCTGCTTCCTTCAGGGCCTGCTGATGTTCTATATCAGTGATATTTATCTGAGGGAAACTCGTAAAGCAGTCCAGATTGTTGACTTGTTGCTGGCTGGCGTTATAAGGACACTCATTCTCCCAATGTGCTTCACTGCATTCCAGGCACCAAGGATTTTCATCAACGACGTTTGTAGGGGCCAGAGTATTTGGAACTTCATTTTCATTCTTCTTCTTGTAGGTTTGGTTCCCTTTCTGGAATGGCCCTTTGAATGGAGGTCTAAGTGCCTGGGTCTGGGACTTTTCAAGTCTAACGATTCGATTCATCATTTCTTCTTGATTATTTATGATGCTATCCACAGAAGCTTGTAGTTTACTGATACTGGTACATAGATCTGAAGTAGGCTCGGCATTGTGTACCACTTTGTGCTTGGTGTCTATCCTCCCCCTAGGGTTAGCAAAGGGCTCAATGTTGGATGAAAGAAGATTTCCTTCTGTCTTGGTTGCGAGCTCTTGGGATTCTTGAATGGATTGAGGGTCTTTGTCTCTAAGAAGATACCCTAGCTGGCCACTGAATGATCTAGTATAAATGTGAACAAGATAATCATCTTTCGGAGGATGGCTTGGGGAAATTCATTGGAGTAATGCTTCGAATCTGGTGTGAAATTCCCGAATAGACTCATTCTCATGCTTGGAAAGGATATTTAGTCAGGTGAGCAGCATGTTAGGGCCTTCTTTGATGCTCCACCTTCTGAGGAAGATTTTCTCAAGTCTATCCATGGTTTTAATGATTCCATCAAGAAGGTCGAGATACCAACGTCTTGCAGCATCATAAAGGGTAGTAGAGAATAACTTCATAACTAAGTCCTCAGCATCATCACTAATGGGGTGAAGCTGAAAAAATGCCCAGAAGTTACTCATATGCTCTTCGGCACTAGTGGCATTAGTGCTGGTAAACTTAGGCAACCACTTTTCATATTTGGGTGGCATTTGCCTAGGGTAGCCAGGTATGGCTGACATGTCTAACGGCTTGAGCAAAGTAGATGACCATTGTCTTTGATTGTTCACTGGGTTTGTAGTACCAGTCTGAGAGGTATACATGTTTAAAGGAAGTCTTTTTCCAAAAAGTGACATGACAACAGGTGAATTTACAGGAGGCTTCCTTCTAAAAGCTAAAGGAGGATTATTAAATCTCCTTTTAGTTTGTGGAGTCACCAGATAGTTTTCCTAAAACTATCAAAGAATAGGGGAATAAAGTTTAGTGGAGTCGCCAGGTAACCTTGTAAGAGAAAATGTCTTTGAGGCAAAGCTTACCAAAATATTTGTCATTGAGGAAGATCGACTCAGTGTTCCTCGACAACGGCGCCAAAATGTTATCGCACAGTTTGTAGTTGAGGTCACAGGCTAAGGGATAAAGACAAACTGACGTAACAGGAACCTTCCCCATCCAATGTCACCACGATGGGGAGGTTCTTTCTTTTTAGGGAGGTTATCCCAGGGGAGACGTCCTCGACAACTTGGGGTTTTGAAGAGGCTAAGATATAAGGTGAGAGTTAAATTTTCCCCCCTCACAGGTTACCACCAAAATCAGAAGGTCTGACTAATCAGCCAATAATGAAGTATAGTCCCAAATGAGAACACCTGTTGTTGGTCTCCGGTTTTGATCATGTTTTTTTGCCTATATTACATTCCACAGACCTCCATTTATATGCCAGTACCACCCTTTTGGCCTTGTTTTGACATAATTGACATGTACCTACCATTCAATGGGGTTACTTAAGGTATATTTACATTTCAAGCTATTTTTATGCACTTTGATGCTTTAAATTGATATTGGAACTAATGTAGCTTGGGTTAGGTACCACTTCTATTCTTGGAACAGGATGTCGGTACCAGGTACCAACTCGTACCCGTGGAGATACCACTGGAGCCGCTCAATATCTGTGCGTTATGGACTGAATGGGAGACAGAGAGATTCGCATGACAGCTGGAGTCATCGCTCGCAGGGTGCTTGAAGGCATAATGATAAAACTGGGTCGTGATTCTTCATCGTTCACACTTCGTGACACGTAGTGTCACGAAGATGTGAAGTACGTTTTAAAACTTGATTCCAAGACTATTTTCGGATTGGGGATCCGTTTGTTTATGTATTGTTGCTTTAAGACTGTTATGAAAATAGGATATATATAACTAGGAGGTCACTCCTAAAGACGGTTGGATTATGTTGGATTATGTTACATCGTGAACACATGTTTTTGAATACAAACTGTTGTTATGTTATGTTACCCGACTGTCATACAATCTGAGTATTTTTCTTATGAGTTAATGAAGCTTGAAGTTGCACCATGTTTGCATAGAATGTTATAGTCGGCTCTGGTTGTCACTTACAGCGTTTGTGCCGTTTGGTTGGGCCCGCCAAACCGGTGCAAGCCGCTGCTTTATTTTGCCATAGATTTAGTTGTTTCAGTGTGTTAGTATTTGCTTACATGAATGGTATATCTGCAGCTCATAGTGTGTCATAGATTTAGTTGTTTCAAGATTGTGTTTATTTATTCTGCAACCGAATCGTTCCAGTGTACTGTTATCTTTGACGTTGTTGAGTATTGAATGCATAACTGATGCCTGTAGGGTTTAGAGTATGAACACGGTTTGTTTAGTTTATAGTTTTTGATTCGAACATAACTTAGAATCGGCATGAACTTTGCTTTGTAAAATAGTTAGTTACCCTGCTAAATTAGAGTAGATAGATTACAGTTAAAGTAGAGGGAGCTCCCGGTACCAGTAGGTAGGGTAGTACTCTGTTTTCCTGTAGACAGAATTAGATTTATTTTTGATTCTCAGAATGAATGCATTTCAGGAAAAACTCTTTGTGTCATGGCTTAAACAGAAATAATGATGATAGATGATTAAAATATAGTGGTGGAATACGCTTGTGAAATCATACTTATGGATGGAAATAGAAGCACCAACATTTAAACGCAGGATTGTTTTCTGTTGATGACTTAAATAGGAAATGCTCAGTTTCAAGATAGTCATTAAGATTCAAGTTCTCAGAATAAGTGTGTGTTTTCTTCTAAGGATAGCATTCAGATAGAGACTAGAACCTTACCCGCACATACAGTGTAGCAGCTCAAAGTTTACCAACCCTGGTTTGACAATTTAGTGTTTCAGGTCATTCAAATCTTCAATTTAGCAGTCTGACACCTGCCCGTAACAAAGCAACAATAGAAAAATATGTATGCAAGCTATATACAAAGGGTTAGCACTTCATATGACCATCTGATATAATTTAAGAAATGTAAAGCAATAGATATCAATGAAATCAATGTTTAGTCAATTATCTATGAAAAGAGCATTAATTCATCAATAACTATCAAGATGACAAAGCCAACAATGTATTCAATCAACACTTCAATCAATAAATGCTTTAGATCATCACTCAATTGCTTGTAAAAGTCAAAAGCTTGATGCGTCAAAAATAACCAGCTATGACGTCAGCCTTAGCTGGGGTTAGGGTTAGTTAGTTAGGGTTTCAAGATTTAGAGTTTAAAGGGTTGTTGTGAATACTAGGACTTCAACGTTGGAGATCAAATCAGTGCCTTAGGGTAAATGGAGTCAAATATAAGGGCACAAGGTCTCGGAAGGATGATAACTCAGAGACTAGAAGCTAGGGTTCTATGGTGCTGCAAAGGCAGGGCCCTAGAATCGAAACCCTAGGGGAAAGAGGCTCACTCTGGTGTTGCTTAAGCAAGGCCTCGTGCTCTTTCTTCCTTCTCTAAATTGACTTGGAAAAACGGCTAGCTTAAAGCATAAATCTAAGGGAGAAAGTGTTGCAATGACAAGGCTTTCAAAACCTAGAAGGTGAAACACTAGGTGTAGGCAATCTAGGCCTAGGACGTCTCCTCTTTTCAACTTATAGACTTCAATGCTAGCTCATAAGAAAGAAGACAAGTGTAGCAACGACTAGGCTTTATATCTTTTCTTCAATGGCTGAAAATTATTTCTCAATAAGGGGACATGTAACAATAACCTTCTTGTGTGCTTGTTACCTAGGGTTTTAAATTAGCAATACAATAAGCAAATGCAAGAAATTATACCTATAACCATTCATTTAAGAAGTTTTGCAAGAAAATTCACTTACATGTCATGAAGAAAAGCTCAAGCAAACCCTAGTTGTAAACCTTCCTTGAGAGAAATGCCATAAATGCCAAAAATATCCTTCCAATAGCAAGTGCGCCTCACTTTAGACAACAAAACTACCCTAGTAGGGCACAAAAATCAGATCTCACAAGAGAGTGAGTTCTGTTATGTTCAAAATGAGGGAAAACATCCTTAATTTATATCATCCAATGACCTTTAGTTTAAAAAATAGGTCATTAAAACAACCGACAAGGCTGACTACTAAAATCATATTGTTTTTACATTTAACTGCTAAATAAAATCCTAAATGAGCAGTAAACAGGACATCTTGCCCCTCTGAGGGAGACGTTGGCCCTTTTTAGGGCAAAACTGGGCACTAGAAAGCAAACGTTGGCCCTCTCTGGGCCTAAAAACTCTGCCACACGTGCCAAACTGTTCTGTCAAGGTACCACACGCTAGAGGTGATGTCATGACGTCCTGGGGGATCAAAAAGCACACGTTCCACTTGCAGTGGGTCAATCCCCTTAAGTTGGGCTCAGCCAAGGTGTCCTGGATGAAAATGTCCTGGATGATGTGCGGGATCATGCCCAACGTACAGGTACCATGTTGGACAGGTACACATGGGGAGATGATCAGTTCAGACCTCCATGGGGCTGAAGATCCCACCAGATGGATGTTGAGACCCCGGCAGGGGGTAGAGACAGGATAGAGTGTTTGTACCATGGAAGAGCAGAAGAATCGACCAGAGGCAGCTGAGTAGACCTGTACCTTGGAAAGCCCAGGACGTCTCCTAGGACATCACCCAGCAGTATGGACGTTGTGGGAGGTAGATATCATTGTTTTGGCACGTGAGGCAGCTTGGAGAAGCCCAACGAGGGATAACGCCTTTCTCCAGGAGGCTGAATTTTTCCCGAAAGCAGATAATGTCACCCTAGAAAGGGATGACGTCTCACTATTGCTTGATTAGGGTTTTAATTTCAAACATTTAATGTAAAACAATATGATTTTGGTATTTTGGCCTTGTCGTCCTTTTTATGGCCTAAAATGTAATTTAGGTCATTGCTACTGTATAAATTGAGGGTTTTTACCTTCATTTTTTCATCATCTCTCACTCACTCATTAGTGAGGTCTAAAATTTGTGCCCTTCTTAGGGTTATTGGCTGAAATATTGAGGCACACTTGTTGAAAGAAGATTTTACTTGGCATTTTTGGCATTTCTCTTGGTGGAAGGTGTTACAACTAGGGTTTTGCTACATGTTTTCTTGGTTTATGTAAGTGAATTTCTGCAAACACTTCTTAATTGAATGTTTTAGTTTCATTTACTTTCATATGTTATTATATTTTGTTGAACCAAACCCTAGGTGACAAGCACTAGTTGATATCCTTGTCTCATGTCCCCATTAAGATTTCTATCCATTTGATTTGCATAGAGGAGATAGAGCCTTGCCATTGCAACACTCTATCCTTCCTCCTAGCCTAGTTGTTTTGTCCTTGTTGAGTTAAGAAGGAGAAAAACACACCAAGGCCTAGCTCTTCTACTCCTGGTGAGTCGTTTTTCCCTAGGGTTTGCCTAGTGAAGCCTTTCTATAGCAACACATCACTTTCTAACCTTCTTGTCTTAGGTCAATCACTATTCAAGCTAGCCATTTTTTCCATTGAGCTAAGGAAGGAGGAGAGAGCATTGAAGCCTAGGGTTTCTACACCAAAGTGAGCCTCTCTCCCCTAGGGTTTCATCTTTGAGGCCTTTCCATAGAAACACCTTAAAGTTTAATTCTCTTGTCTTTAGTTTCACCATCATCACTTATTCCTTTAGCTTTTTCGTCCTCTCTTTGACTCCATATACCCTAGTAGCACACTGGTCTAAGACCTCTTTCACTAAGTAATTTGATTATAGAAACAACCAAATACTTTGAAGAACCTTTAACCCTTACTATCCCCAGCCTAGACTAACTTCTACTAACCCTAGCGTTGTCGTCACCTTCTTGTGCTATAAAACACCTTTGTGCAGCTTTCGTTTTACTTTTAAAGCAATTGAATGGTTGGTTAAGGCATTGTTTATAAAGTGTCAATGTTGTTATATTGAATGCCAAGGTTCTCTTTATCATTTATTGAGAAGTGATAATGTAATCATTTCTATTGTGAAACATTGATTTATTTTGTCAATATTAGTGCTCAATTGCGTATTATCAGAACGGTCATTGATTATATGAAGTACTAACCAGCAAGCAAGCTTGCACATATAGCTTCTTGTTGCTTTGTCTCAGGCAGGTACTCCTTTCTAGGTTATCACTTCCGGTTATCTTTATTGGCTATAAGCCGGACTTTCTGATCAGGTGGTGACTTGTGAGGGGGAAATTATCTTATAGCTCTTAAGCCTTTTACCTTCTCAAAACCCCAGGTCATCGGGGACGTCTCCCCTGGGCCTTACCTCCCTAAATAGAAATAACCTTCCCATCGAGGTGACAGTGGGTGGGATTGGTTCAGTTACGCCAGTTTGACCTCTTTTCATCAATCCATTATCCTAACTACAAACTACACGATAACATGACCTAAAATTTAATTAAGGTCATTGGTATGGTATAAGTAAGAGAGCTAAAACTCTATTTTATTCGTGATATTTCACTCACACTTGTGTGAGGTCTGAAATTTGTGCCCTCCTTTAGGGATTTTGGCTGAAATTACTAGTGTGCACTTGTTGAAGGAGGATTTTCTTGGCTATTTTTGGAATTTTCTTGGTGGAAGGTTTACAACTAGGGTTTGGCATTGATGATACTTGGTGAATGTATGTGAATTTCTGGAATCCTTCCATTACTTGAATGGTTATAGTTTTTCTACTTGCATTTTGTTAATGAAATTTGTTGGAATAAACCCTAGGAAATAAGCACATGTTGGTGTTCTTATTTTAATTCCCTGCTAAGATTATGCCAAGGAGTTTTTACCTATTGAATACATTTCTAGGGCCTTGCCATTGCAGCACTCTACCTTTGCTCTTCAATCCTAGCCATTGTTATATTGTCATTGAGCTAAAGAAGGAGGAAAACGCACTAAGGCCTAGGGTTACTACATCTTAGTGAGCCATTTTCCCCTAGGGTTTGATGGTTAAATCCTTGGCTCAACAACACTTCACCATCAAAACCTCGTGTCTTTAGCCCTAGTATTATAATTTAGTTCTTTCAACCTTTGCCACTATTTTGACTCCATTTTCCCTATGAATGCACTAGTCTAAGACATTTATGCTAGAGTGTCTTGATCGTAAACTTCAAAACATCCAATACTTTGAATAATTATTAACACCTTCTAACCCCAGCTTAGACTAACCTACTAACCCTATTGTTGTTGTCATTTAATTGTGTTATAATCATATACATTCATCATTTTATACATCTTTAAATCAATTGAAAGATTGACTAAAGCGTAGTAGTCATTGCTTCTAATGAATGTTGGTATTGTAACATTGATGATAAATCGTTATTGCTCATTGTGAAGCTTCTTTAGAATTTATTGTGAAGTGGCGTATTGTGATTATTGCTATTGTACATCATTGATTTGCTTCATCAATATTATCAATGAATTGCTTTATATCAGAAAGTCCTTGATTATATGAAGTAATAACCAACAAGTGATCTTGCACATATATAGTTTTCTTGTTGCTTTGTTCCTGGTAGGTACACTTCTAGTCGTTATTATCTTTATTGTCTATTTAGCCAGAATTTCTGATCGGTGGTGACTTTTGAGAGGGAAACTTTTACTTAGCCTTAAACCTTTTCCTTCTCAAAACCCCAGGTCACCGGGGATGTCTCCCCTGGCCTCTAAATAGAAAGAGATACCCTATTGAGATGATAGTGATAGGGTAGTTTCCTATTGCGTCAGTTTGTCTTCTTTACATCTCTTTTATCCTTCAAAGTACAAATTGTACGATAACATGGCCAACATCTCTTTGTCATATATGGAGTAATGTCTCTCCAAGGACCCTCCTTTTGATTGGGTAACAAAACCCCATCATTTTCCTCTCTCTTCTAAGCATTGTAAGCAAGTCCAAAGGGGGTCCCTGTGATGTCCCGTTACCAAGAGTAGGCCAGCAGGGAGTGACTTCGTAGTCTATTTGTTACCGTAGACTATAATCAGGCACAAATAGGGAACAAGATGGAGAAATAAGGGTGAATTGATGGCTAAACAATGAATTAAGCCAAAATACTTAGGAAAAGTCACTTAATCCTAAGTCAACAAAAAATTAGAATGAAAAAATGCTAAAGGGGGACTTAATTAATTAATTATTCACCTTAGAAGGAAAAGCGCCTAGCTTAAGTGAGGTCAATGGTGAATTAGATTGGGAATGGTATAAAGGGAGGAATTTGACCTAATTCCTCATTATGCACTGTTATGATTTGATGTTGAGAGTTCCCAGAGGAGGAGAGGATTCGACTTTACTTTTGTGGATTTCTGGAGGAAACCACCACCATTGATCGGTTTCGATGTTGAGAGACACACCCTAGCCCATTGGAGATACCATCCAGGTATTTCACCATGACATTCAGGAGAATCCAGTTACAGTGTGCACAATTCAGCCAATGAGGGCGCAAGTCAAATTGAGGGTTTGTGGAGATGCACGAGGGCAGAGCTCTAATTACATTTTATTTCCGACCCAGTTGAGATCCAGCTAGGGCGCTTAGATTGAGCTACTTCCCATCAGATTCCAATGGTGGAATCATTCAGAGTGCATCATCCAGCCATTTAGGGTGTAGCTCTTCCAAACGGACATTTGGGATTGCATGCAGAGCATCATAGAAGATCTGGGGAAACCCTTCCAACCCACTTCCGCATTTGGCAAGACAATCGTTTTGACTCCTATAGCAGTAGATTCCATTGGTGGAATCATTTGGGGCGCATCCAGTGTCCCAGGAGGTGCGCAAACCCCCTAGGGGTCCAAATCTAGTGCCTCAAAAACTAGATCCGAGATCCAACACTCATCCATTTCAGTCTATACAGGCCACGACGCTTCTATTGGAGTAGTTTCCAGCGCATTCCGACGATCTATTCTTCCAGACGAGTTTTCCAGCTGGTAGCGGTTACCGTACTTCTCCGAAATTGCATATTTCCACCAATCTATCCATGCATGCATCAGATCTGCTATCATATTCTGATCACGAGTATTTTTAAGCTATTTTCTTGTATTCCAGTGATGATTCATGAGATCTAGCTGACAATTATATTTTATATTTCTAGTATGCTATTGTATTTCCATGCTTGAGCCGTATAATATATGTTGTTGGGAAATTAATGTTCTTTACTTCCGCATGCATCCTTTATATGTTGTTTAAACCATAAATATGCAACATGCACATGCAATAACCCACATGCACATGCAATAACCATCAAGAGCTCAAACATACAACTGAAACGCATCCAGAAACCCCCAGTGTATCAGATCTGCAAGATAGAACATTAGATCAGTAGAAAATATCTTGATCAGCGGCATCAGGGATATTTTAGTGGTATCAGAGCTTTAGTCCTGTGAGCCTATGACTAAATACAATGAGTAGCAGAACAACCAGATGGTCGTGAGAACATAGGTGACGAATATATCACTTACGACCGGTGCAGGGAAAGAAGGCCTAAGCCTAACTTTCCTCCTTTCCCTCCCAATTCAAAGGAAGAGGAAGAGGCACATAGAGAAGCAGAGATAAGAGCAGAGCATGAGGTCGAGCACGAAGTAGGGAGGAGGCTAGGTGACAGATATGAGCAACCAGGGGGCAGTGGTAAAGCCCCCATGGATCCAGATGTAACCTTCATGCAGGTTATCAATGATATGTTAGCTAGTCAGCGGACCATGTCTCAGTCCTTGGCTCAGGTCGCTGATAGATTGACTATGGTGGACATCCTAGGCACACAAGCCCAACATGCAGCATAGGGGAACTCAGGGGCAGGCAGTAGACCCCACTCACCCACTCGTACATACACCTCTGCGAGTAGGATTCCACATCCGTTGTTTCCCAGTTTCCAGAGGGTACTCCTGGCAGCATCACAAGTACTGATAGCACAGAGACCACCCACTCATGTAGAGGACATTGCAGAGTATCGAAGGGAGTATGCATCATTGGGTCGTGACTTCCATCAGGATATGACATTAGTAGAGTATTGTGGACTCAGACTCAGGAACCACCCCATAGAGCCACAGAGGGCAGGGCAGCAGTCGCAGCAGCAACAGGGGCATAACATCGATTTCATCCAAAAAGTTGGTAAACTCACGATACCTTATTTTGACTGATCATCCAGATGCACCGCCGGAGCTTGGGTACAGAAGCTAGATACCTACTACATGCTCAACCAGATGATCGGATCAGAAGCCATCAATTTCACGACCTTACACTTAGAGGGTGAGGCACACAAGTGGTGGTATCATGGATTGCTGACACTAGGCCACAGTTACATCACCTCCTACAGAGAGTTCACAGAGAGACTCATGGATAGATTTGATAGGAGGGATCCAGAGATCAATTTCAGAGATCTAGCACAATTGAGACAAACTGGCACAATGAAGACATTCATATAAGAGTTTCAGAGGGTAGCAGTGGCAATGACAAATACATCCGAGCCTTGGTTGATCATGTTATTTACCGAGGAGCTCACAAAACCATTGAGAGGATGGGTGAAGGCATACATGCCTCACACCTTGCAGGATGCCATCCGACACTCTAGAGATTTGGCAGACTCCGTGCCAAAATCTAAACCATTTACCAAACCCTTTGTGCCACATAGAGACAAGGATCAGAAGAATCCTCAAAGGGAATGAAAGGGAAAGCCCAAGTTAGATGATGATACGAGAAGGGAGTTGATGAGGAAGAAGCTTTGCTTCTCTTGTAGAGATCCTTGGGTCCCCGAGCATAGATTCATGGGGAAGGGACAGATCCACTACATTGAAGTGGAATCATGTAGTGAGGAGGAGGTGGAGGATATTTAGGCACCAATAGACAGTGATTCAGAGACTGAGACTACTCATGAGCCAGAGCTGCAGCCGAAGAAACCTCAGATATCGGCAAGGGCACAACCCAAGGAGGAGGCAAAGCCTCGTAGAGAGGTGAAAGGGGGAACAATAGACACCCTTTTAGGAGTACCCAGGTACAACACTCTCAGGCTCAAGGGCCTTGTGCAAGGGCAACACATGACAACTTTAGTTGATGGTGGGGCCACCCACAATTTCATAGATGTGTCCTTAGTAGGGGGTTACACACAGAGGAGTTCGAGGGATTCCATGTGGCAGTGGTTGATGGATACACGATGACATGTTTGGACATGATCCCCAACATAGAGGTCAAACTAGGAAACTACACCTTGACGGACACCTTCTATGTAGTTGACCTATCAGATACTGATGTCATATTAGGAGTACAGTGGCTATATTCACTGGGAGAAATTGGGTTCAACTATCAAACGTTGATCATGAGCTTCAAAGATGCCAGTGGATCGAGAGTTGTGTTGAGAGGCATGTTTACAGGAGCACCTCGAGCAGTATTGGCAAAGAGGATGGAGTGGATTTTTCGTCACGGTGATGTGGCTTACGCAACAGAGTGTTTTATCACCATGTAGAAGGATTTCGAGGGTAGGGAATGTTATCGCACGGTTTGTAGGAAAGGTCCAAAGGGCTTGAGTCAGGGCTTGAAACCGGCGTAACAGGAGCTTCCCCACCCACTGTCACCTCGATGGGGAGGTCTTTCTATTCAGGAGGGCAAGTCCAAGGGAGACGTCCCTAAAGCAATCTGGGTCAAAGGAAGGCTAAAGGATAAAGGCCAAGTCAAGGAAACCCCTTTCACAGATTGTTGCCCAAGAAGAGATAGTCAAGGAGATAAAACCACTGATAATGCACCTGTTTGTGAGACAAAACAAAGAGAACTAGAAAGTGCTTGCAGTGGGTTAGTACTTCATAAGCATTCAAGACTATCTTTTAATAAATATATGAGCAATGGATTAATGCTATTATTGACGAAGTCAATGATGGCTAAACAAAGCAAAGACTTATATCACTTCTCCAATAAAGCATAAAAGGCAAATCAACATTCAATGTTCACAATTCAACCATGTATCATTATCATTAATGCAATAACATGTCAAATCAGATCATATACAAAAATATTGCTGCGTCACCTATGCTACTTTTGCTGCAATGTATGACGTCAAGCACTCATTGATGAGTCAATTAGATGACAAAGAGCAAAAAACGTTTTGTTAATTTAGCTTAGGAATACAATTATTAACTCAATGTCAATCAATAGAGCTGCCAAAAGTCACAACGTTGCAGGTACAAGCAAGGAACAAAGAGTATGA
>ML794813.1:48374-76941 GCA_009831015.1 Picea engelmannii | reverse complement strand
AAATCCAAGATGAGCTTATCAAACCCTAGTTGTAACACCTTCCAATGATAAAAAGCACCATGCATATGCCAAAGATAATCCTCCAAGTGTAGCGCCTCAACTCCAAAAGACAAAAATAACCAAGACAAGAGCTAAAAGAGTATTTCTCACAAGAGAGCAAGTTATGTTCTTCAAAATGAGGCTCAACGTCCTCAATTTATATCATCCTTATGACCTTTAATTAACAAAATAGGTCATTAAAAACAGCCGACAAGGCTGACTTAAAAATATTTCATTATTTGTCACATTACATGCTAAAAATGTCAAAAATGAGCTAAAAAGGGAGACGTCGGGCCCCTCTGAGGGAGACGTTGGCCCTTTCAGGGCATCATCAGCATCCAGAAGGAAAAACGTCGGCCCCTCAGGGGCTTCTGCAACCTGCTACACGTGCCAAACAAGCCCATCACACTGCCACATGCTCCAGAAATCATCCAGCCTATTGGGATAATACCCACAAGAGATGGAAAGTTTCCTTAGAAGATCATTCAAGCCATGTTTAATGTGGTGATATGGTTTTATGGATGTCCAGTCATAGTAAGACCAAGGGCAGGTGTCGTCTGTGGGTGCCTTTGTAGGAGGCGAGCTGTACCCGTCATGGATGCATTTTTTCAAAGCCCTTTTATTGCCTCATCTTTCTTTTTATTTCTTTTCTTTCTTTTTTACTTCAAGGTCTGACCAGAGGACACTGCCTTGGCTTGGTGGCTAGAGCTGACAGCGTTACCCACTGGTATCTTCGCAGAAATGATAAGGATGGCTCCTGATGAGACCCCCTTTCCTTTGGCCATGCAACCAAAGGTCACTGCCCTAGCTTGGTGACCAGATAGTAGCAATGTCATACTTCTAAATACCTATGAACATAATGGGCCGGCTCGTGATGAGACCTCCCATCCTCTTGGTTAGGTCTTGTTTTTTATTATTATTATTTTTCTTAGGGTCCCTTTAGTTTCTTATCGAGAGGCTTTTTATTGCCTTCTTGGGGATCTCCTGGGCGAAGCATCTCTAGGTTTTATTTCCTATGGATTTTATCTTTTACCATCTGCTTTTACCCCCTGGGCCTTTAGCCCCTTTTTCTCACAAGACAAGATGTAACTCTCAAAGGTCATCCTAATGGCCAAACCAGGGGAATGGGATGGATGAGCGGGCTATAAGATGTAAAAGTGGTAAGATGGTGGGAGCGGAGGATGGCTCTGCAAATCCCCCTTGGTGGCTAACCAAGACCCATGAATATCATCTTGCTAAGCTACCCAATCAATCACCCCAACAATGGTCAAGTGGATTAGTGTAAGATCCAAGCAGTCATCAGAAATGAAAGGAACCTAATGCATATATAAGAAGGTTATAACAATCAAATATGACACATACCATGATACCTCGGACCAATTACCTCATGGAGAAAGAGTCCTTTCTGATGCAAGCCCAGGCCGGTGGTGATGGAAACTTCTACTACTAACAGGACAAATCTGACGAAGAAGAAGAGACATGGGCCCTCCAGGGCCATGCTCAAGTCAATCCTGCTCTCGGTGCTCCATGTCTAGGACCATGTGGGCCTCGAGACATGATCTCCTAGTTATCCCTAGACATCGGGCATAACAGGCTCAAGTAAAAAATATAAAAGCCAGAGAGGGTAAAGTAAAAGACACAACATTCAGTATTCACAGATGAGTGAACAGGCGAGGAGAGAATAAAGTGCATCAGTTGCAGCAACAACAACTACAACACGTAGATCAAGGCAGAAACAACCTACATGCATCCCAAGGTAGTCCACACACAATCCATACAACAGTAAGAATCTGTATAGCAGAGAGCAATAGCTTTCAAAGCCGCCTGTGTGAGCCAACTGCTAGAATTTATCACAGTTGTAGATTGAGGTACTGTGGTAGTTTTTAGGTTTGCAAAAATTTGTTTTGTGGTTTTCTTTCTTAGAGACATTTTCCCTGTGAGGGGAGCTCTTGTAAGTTCCAAAGGTATTTGAATGAAGAACTGATCTGGAAGAGAAGAAATTATTGTGTACTATGTGTGATTGTTTTTCTTGTTTTCCATTGCATGCAAGACTTAATTATTTTAGCAAAGTATTTCGATCTGATTTGTTTACTTAGTTGATTTAGAATAATTTAACATGGTATCTGTTATCGCTCAGTTTGTAGTATAGGATAAGTAGCTTGAAGGCAAGAGTCAAACTGGCGTAACAGGAGCTTCCCCACCCACTATCACCTTGATGGGGGGCTCTTTCTATTTAGGGTGGCTAATCCCAAGGGAGACATCCCTAGGTAATCTGGGGTGTTGAAAGGAAAAGGATCAAGGGATTAAGGCTCAAGAGTTAAAATAGGTTTTCCCTTCACAGATTACCGCCAAGGAAGATAGTCAGAGAGAAGATGAACCACAGTAGAAGCAACTATTTGCGAGATAAGGCAACAATAAAACTAATACATGCAAATAGTGGTTAATGCTTCAATTGTCAATGACTATCAATACACATGAGCATTAAATAAAGTAATTATTGATGAAGTCAATGATTGCAATAAAGGCTATGGCTTATAATATTACTTCTTTAATAAATACAAAATGATAGAGCATTCAATGTACAATATCAATCCTTGAATTATCACAACGCATTAAATACCATAAATATGCTCATATGTAATGTTGTTGCGTCAAGCCTTCTAGAGGTGACGTCAGCCTAGTTTCTAGGTTAGTTTACTAGGCAATGAGGTGGATGTTTTGCAAAATAATCCAATGAAAATACTCAACACTTCAATGTCTATCAATGGATGACCTAGCCGCAATTTCTATACCAGCCAAGAGTTCAAAATAGGCATGACATCATCAGCAAATTAGGGTTTGTAAGTCGCTAGGGTTAGTTAGGGTTTCAATTTTTGGAAGTTTGAAAGGTTGTTTTAACACAATTGACTCAACGTTGGAGTTGTAGACTAGTGCCTTAGGGTAAATGGAGTCAAGGAGTAAGGCTAAAGGCTTGGAAGGATCTAAATTTAAGGACGAGAGAGTTAGGATTTCTAGTGCTGCAATGGCAGGGCCACAAAGTCAAAACCCTAAGGGGAGGAGGCTCATTCCGGTGTTGCTTAAGCAAGGCCTCATGCTCCTCCCTCTTTCCTTAAAATTCTTTGGCAAAAACGGCTAGCTTCAAAACATAAATCTAGGGATGAAAAGTGTTGTAGGGCCAAGGCTTTTCAAACCCTAAGAGTCAAACTCTAGGTGTAAAATCAATTAGGCCTAGGACGTCTTCTTTCTTCAATTTATGTTTCAAAACTAACTCAGAAAAAGGGGAACTAGTGTAGCAACGGCTAGGCTAGGTTCTCCTTAATCAAATGGCTAAACAAGTTTTCTATCATGGGGACATGAAGCAAGGACCTACTTGTGTGCTTGCTACTTAGGGTTTCAATGATTTAGCATAATAATAACAATGTAACCATAAATGTAAGATATTTAACCTACAACCATTCAATCAAGAAGTTTTTCATGAAAAATACACTTACAAATCAATGAAGAGCTTATCAAACCCTAGTTGTAAACCTTCCAATGATAGAAAACACCATAAACATGCCAAAGAAGATCCTCCACAAGTGTAGCGCCTCAACTCCAAGAGACAATACCAAGACAAAAGACTAAAAATTATCCTCTCACAAGAGAGTGAGTTGTGTTATGTTAAAAATGAGAGGCAACGTCCTCTCTTTATATCATTCAAATGACCTTTAATTACAAAAATAGGTCATTAAAATAGCTGACAAGGCTGACTAACAATATTACACTGTTTTACACATTAAATGCTAAAAATGTCGAAATATGAGCTAAAAGGGAGACGTCAGGCCCCTCTGAGGGAGACGCCCTTTTTTAGCACGATCAGCATTCAAGAAGCAAAACGTTGGCCCTCCTGGGGCTCCTGCAACCTACCACACGTGCCAAATAATCCCAGCACACTGCCACATGCTCCAGAAAATGTCCAGCCTGCCCTGGGTGGCGTCTTGTCCATCAAAAGTCATCATCCCATCTACAGTGGGTGATCCCCCTAGGTCGGGCTCTGCTAAAGCATCCTGGGTGAGGACGTCCTTCTTCTTCTTCATGCAAGGGTTCATCACAACGTTGTCCTACCTCTGCCATCCCAGCAACCATCTGATGGGCTTCTTCAGCCCCATGGAGGTCCGAACTAATCATATCCCCATGTGTACCGATCCACTGGTACCTGTCCTCCGGGCATGGTCCTGCACATCAAAAACTACACCCTCCATGGGCTCATTATTCCTAGGGATCATAGCAATTTCAATCATATTTCATCATTAAAATTATCAAATACATGCATGAAATCCCTAGCATATCATCTAAGAGCTCAAAGACATTACACAGATCTACTATACAAAGCTGAAGAAGACCAACAGAACAACCTATTGGGCTAATACCCACAAGAGATGGAAAGTTTCCTCAGAAGATTATTCAAGCCATGTTTTATGAGGTGATATGGTTTTAGGGATGTCCAGTCACAGTAAGACCAAGGGCAGGTGTTATCTGTGGGTGCCTTTGTAAGAGGTGAGTTGTACCCGTCATGGATGCATTTTTTCCAAGCCCTTTATTGCCTTTATCTTTTTATTTATTGTTTTTCTTTCCTTTTTTTACTTCAAGGTCTGACCAGAGGACACTGCCTTGGCTTGGTGACCAGAGCTGACAGTGTTACCCACTGGCATCTTCACAGAGATGATAAGGCTGGCTCGTGATGAGACCCCCTTTCCCTTGGCCATGCAACCAAAGGTCACTTCCCTGGCGTGGTGACCAGATGATGGCAATGTCATATTGCTGGATACCTATGAACATAATGGGCCGGCTAGTGATGAGACCTCCCATCCTCTTGGTTAGGTCTTGTTTTGTTATTTTTCTTAGGGTCCCTTTAGTTTCTTATCGAGAGGCCTTTTATTGCCTTCTCGGGGATCCCCTGGGCGAAGCATCTCTAGGTTTTATTTCCTATGGCTTTTATCTTTTACCAGCTGCTTTTACCCCTAGGCCTTTAGCCTCTTCTTCCCACAATACAAAGTGTAACCCCTAAGGTCATCCTAATGGCTGGACTAGGGGAGTGGGATGGATGAATGGGAAATAAGATGTAAAATGATAAAATGGCAGGAGCGGACGATGGCTCTGCAAATCCCCCTTGGTGGCTAACCAAAACCCCATGAATACAAGCTTGCTAAGTCACCCTGTCAATCACCCCCAACAATGGTCAAGTGGATTAATGTAAGATCCAAGCAGTCATCAGAAATGAAAGAAACCTAATGCATATACAAGAAGGTTATAATGATCAAACATGACACATACCATGATACCTCGGACCAATTACCTCATGGAGCAAGAGTCCTCTCTGATGCAAGTCCAAGCCGATGGTGATGGAAGCTGTTGTTGTTGATAGGACAAGTCTGGCGAAGAAGAAGAAAGATGGGCCCTCCAGGGCCATGCTCAGGTCAATCCTGCTCTCGGCACTTCATGTCTAGGACCTGTGGGCCTCGAGACATGATCTTCTAGTTATCCCTAGATATTGGGGATAACAGTATCAAAGCTCTTTCTCTGAGAGAGAAAAATAGATCTACCTGTATTCAATAAAAATCACTTCAACAAGTTAAAGAACAAAGCTCAGTTCAGCCATGTCAATAACCAATATAAAGGTTGAGGATCGACTAGATGGGTTTCCAAATTCTTGCCTTGGAAAAGAAGAATCTCAATGATCTTGAAGGAATAGGACTTGTGGGAAGTTGTGACCAACGCTCCTCCAAATCCAACATAGACCTAAGGGGGTATTCCAATAGTGGTAGACCAAACAATGCAGGTAGAGTGGGATAAGAATGACATAAAAGCATAAACGGTGATCCTTAAGGATCATTTGATCCTGCATGTTGCAAAAAAGACCAGATCTAAGGAGATGCTTGATTCCCTTGTGTCACTCTTTCAAAGTGACAATATGAGTCGAAAGATGATCCGTAAAACCAAACTCAGAGAATGCAAAACGTCCATCTCATACAATGTAACCAGCTACCTTATGAGGATCACATAGATCCATGACCAACTTGCATCTGTAGGAGAAACAATACTTGATGCTAAATTAGTAAATGTTGCTCTGAATGGGTTTTCCAAGGCTTGGGAACAATTCATCATGGGAATCTATGCCAAAGAGAAACTCCCTAAGTGGGAGAGACTTTGGGATGACTGCACTCCGGAGGAGACTCGTAGAGACTCCAGATCTAGCAAGCAGGGAAGAGGTGCAACAAATAACAACTTAGCCCTTGTTCGTAATACAGAAAAGAAAAGTAAAATTTTCCAAGAAGGTTGAAAGTCAGGGAGAGTGATAATAATCTGGGTAGAGGAGAGGTATGAGCAAGATCAAATGTTATATATGCCATAAGAATGTCCATTTTTTTTCTCAGTTTCCATAGAGCAAGAAAGGGAAAGGGAAGTCACAGACAATTGCTACAATAGCAGAGACATAGTTAAGAGAACTTGCATCCAAGTTCGAGAATGATTGTCCATTTGTGTATTTCCTTTCTACCATCACTATTCCCAGTAGTGCATGGTACTTGGACAGTGGTGCATCCCGCCACATGATAGAGGCTAGAGATATATTCAGCAGTGTATTAGAGGAGGACTTGGATATTCACATATAGCTTGGTGATAATATCAAGTATGCAGTGCAGAGTCAGGGGACAGTGCAGTTCCAACTTGAGTCAGGGGGGTCCTTTAATGCATAGGAGGTACTGTTTGTAACTGGCCTGAAGAAGAACCCAGTGTCCATCTCAGTCATGGAAGACAAAGGTTATGAACTTAACTTCTGAAGGGGGAAGGTGTTCATTCGCCCATAGGGAGCCAGTCCAGACACTACTCTGAGGATTGCAATTTGTGATGGAAACCTTTATAGACTTCAGGTCTAGCTGGCATAGGCATTGTTTCACACTAGTGAGAGCTTGTGTGTAATGTCCCCATTTTTGGAAATTATTACATTACAGAGTGTTATGCCTACTAGAGTAGCCAGATAGGCGTGATAGAGAGTTCGAGAGATATTAAGGGGTATTTTTGGGCCTAACTTGCATCGTTCATCATCAAGATCCATTCCACACAGTTTAGCTTTGGTTGCATTGCATTATGACAATTTCCGAAATTTTGAGTTATTATGGGTCATATCTTAATTAAATTCACTAAGAAGGTCATGTTATCGCACAGTTTGTAGCTAGGATAAAAGGTTATATGATAGAAGGTCAAACTAGCATAACAGGAACCAATCCCACCCAATGTCACCACAATGGGATGGTTCTTTCTCTTTACGGAGGTTAGGCCCAGGGGAGACGTCCCCGGTGACCTAGGGTTTTGAAGAGGCAAAAGGCTAATAAGACAAAGATAAGGTTTTCACCCTTCACAAGTCACCACCCAAACAGATAGTTCGGCCAGAGGCCAATTTAAGAAGTAAACTCCCCAAAGAAGTGTACCTTCCTAGAACAAAGCAAAAACAAATTGATATGTGCAAGTTATTTCAATGGGTTAGTACTTCATAAGACTATCTGATAAATACATATAAGCAATTAGAAATAAATGTTGACAAAGTCAATGTTTATCAATATCAATGAAAAGTTATAACACTTCACCAATAAATATTGGAACACTGTAGCATTCAATGTAACCAATCAACACCTTATTCAATTAATTCCTAAACCACCATTCAATTAATTCTTAAGAAAAAACGTTGCTGCACTGAAGATGTAATAACTAAGTATGACGGCAGCACCTAGGGTTAGTAAGTGTTATCCCCGATTTCTAGGGATAACTAGGAGATCATGTCTCGAGGCCCACAGGTCCTAGACATGGAGTATCGAGAGCAGGATTGACCTGAGCATGGCTCTGGAGGGCCCATCTTTCTTCTCTTTCATCAAACTTGTCTTGTCAGCAGCAACAACATCCATCACCTTCGGCTTGGACTTGTATCAGAGAAGACTCTTGCTCCATGAGGTTATTGGTCCAGGTATCATGGTATGTGTCATTTTTTATCATTATGACCTTTAGATATATGCATCAAATTCCTTTTATTTCTGATGACTACTTGGATCTTACATTGACCCGCTTGACCATGGTTGGGGGGATTGACAGGGTGCCCTAGCAAGCTTGTAGCCATGGGTTTTGGTTTGCCAACGGGGGATTTCTAAAGAGCCATCGTCTGCTCCCGTCATGTCATCACTTTTACATCTTATTTCCCACTCATCTGCCCCATTCCCCTAGTCTGGGCATTAGGATGATCTATTTTTGGGGTTACACCTTGTCTCGTGGGAAGAAGGGGCTAAAGGCCCAGAAGGTAAAAGCAACTAGTAAAAGATAAAAGCCATAAAAATCAAACCTAGAGATGCCTCGCCGAGGGATCCCTGAGAAGGCAATAAAATGCCTCTCAGCAAGAAGAGGGACTCGAAGAAAAATAACAAAACAAGACCTAGCCAAGAGGATGGGAGGTCTCATCACGAGCCAACCCATTATGTTCATGGGTACATAGTAGTATGACATTTCCATTATCTGGTTACCATGCCAGGGCAGTGACCTTTGGTTACATGGCCAAAGGAAAGGGGGTCTCATCACGAGCCATCCTTATCATCTCTGTGAAAGTACTTGTGGGTAACACTGTCAGCTCTGGTCACCATGCCAAGGCGGTGTCCTCTAGTTAGACCTTGAAATAAAATAAATAAGAAAAATCAATAAAGAAAAGAAAGAATAAAGGCAATAAAGGGCTTGAAAAGAATTGCATCCATGACAGGTACAACTCGCCTTCTACAAAGGCACCCATAGGTAATATCGTACACCCTTGTCTTTCACTCTACCCATATGTCTGGACATCGCTTGAACACATCACCTCGTGTTACATGGCTTGGATGATATCCTCTGGAAACTTTCCTTCTCTTATGGATGCTGGCCCAATAGGGTATTTTGTCTTTTTCTTCGGCTTTGTATAGTAGTTCATTGTAATATCTTTGAGCTATTGAATGATATATCAGGGGTTTTATGCATATATTTGATAAAATTAATGATGAAACGTGATTGACATTGCTATGATCCCTGTGACTAATGAGCCCATGGAGGGTGAAGTTTTTTATGTGCAGGACCATGCCCGACGGACAGGTACCAATTGGACCGGTACACATGGGGAGATGATTAGCTCGAACCTCCATGAGGCTAAAGAGCCCATCAGATGGTTTTTCTGACCCCATTAGGGGCAGAGACAGGACAATGATTGGATGAGCTCATGCACATGAGAAGAAGAAGGGCGTTCCACCCAGGACACTTTGGTTGAGCCCAGCCCAGGGGGGTTGACCCACTTAAGATGGAACGTTTTCCTTTTGATGGCCAGGATGTCACCCAGGAGGCCTTGACGTCACCTTCAGCGTGTGGCAGTTTGATAGGACAGCTGACAAGTGTGGCAGCTTGGAGGAGCCCAAAAAGGGCTAACGAATGACTTCCGGATGCTGGACTAGCCCCAAAAGGGCCTAACGTCTCCCTCAGAGGGGCTTGACGTCTCACTTTTTGCTCATTTATGTCTTTTACTTGGCAGTTAATGTAAAAACAATATGATTTTGGTTTGTAGCCTTTTCGGCTATTTTTAATGACCTAATTTTAATTAAAGTTCATGATACACTATATATTGAGGATGTTTTTCCCTCATTTGAACATAACACACAACTCACTCTCTTGTGAGGTCTGATTTTTGCGCCCTAGTTTGGATATTTGGTCTTTTAAAAGAGGCGCACTTGTTGATGGAAGGCTTTTCTTGGCATGTTTTGAATTTCTCTTGAAGGAAGGTTTACAACTAGGGTTTGCATATGCTTTTCATCATGATATGTAAATGTTTTTCTTGCAAAAATTCTTAATTGAATGGTTGTAGGTTTACATTCTTGCATTTACTTATAAATTTGCTAATTTTAAAACCCTAGGTGACAAGCACACAAGTAGGTCCTTGTTTCATGTCCCCTTATAGATAAATATTCAATCATTGAAGGAGGAAGAAAGATCCTAGCCTTTGCTACACTCTTCTCACTTCTTCCCTTAAGCTAGCTTTGATTTTAAAGGTTAAAAGGAGGGTGACGTCCCAGGCCTAGGTTATCTACACCTAGGGCCATCCATCTTCTAGGGTTTTAGTGATAGAGACTTGCCATTGCAATACTCTCCCTCACTTGATCCTCTTGTTTTATCTCTTCTCATATGCTAGCCGTTTTGCCAAGTTTGACCTAAAGAAGGAGGAAAGAGCACAAGGCCTTGTTTAAGCAACACCGGAGTGAGCCTCTTTCCCCTAGGGTTTTGATTCTAGGGCCCTGCCATTGCAACACTCTAGAACCCTTCCTTCTTGTCTTTAGCCTATTACTCCTTCAACCTTGCGTCCTCTCCTTGAATGACTCCATATACCCTTAGGCACTGATCTTAGACACTCAACGTTGAAGTGATAGTGCTCAAACCAACTCTCAAAACTTTAAATTTTGAAACCTTAACTAACTAGCTAACCCTAACTAGGCTGACGTCACACTTGGTTATCCCATCTTGATGTAGCATCTTTGAATGATAAGCAATTAGATGATGATTGAAAGCATTTATTGAGTAAAATTTTGATTAGATACATTGTTTATTACATCATCTCGTTAGTTATTGATGAAATAATACTTCTCCATTGCTATATTGATAAAACGTTGATCTCATTGATACTTGTTGTTTCATTGCTTATATATTGATGTCAGATAATTACATGAAGTACTAACCCACTGATATATAGCATGCATACATATTATCTTGTTATTGTCTTGTTTCGGGCAGGTGTTCTGTTTTGGGCATACAGTTCTTTATTCGCTGATTAGCCGGATTATCTGACCATTGGTGGTAACCTGTGAGGAGGAATTTTTGCCTTGATCCTTGTATACTTTGGCCTCTTCAAAACCCCAGGTTGCAGGGGATGTCTCCCCTAGGTTAACCTCTCTAAATAGAAAGAACCTCTCCATCGAGGTGACATTGGGTGGGGAAGGTTCCTGTTACGCCACTTTGGCCTCAATCCTCTATCCATTTCACCTAGCTACAAACTGTGAGATAACAGTAAGTTAGCTAGGGTTAGTGTAGTTAGGGTTTGAAATTCAAAGGTTTTTTGAGAGTGTTGTAATCAAGTTTCATTTCAACATTGGAGGACTTTGGATCAGTGCCTTAGAGGGTAAAATGGAGTCAAAAGTAAAGGACGCGAGGGTTGAAGGAGGATGGCTAACGACTAGAGGAAAGAGTTTTGAAGTGCTACAATGGTAGGGCCATAGAATCAAAACCCTAGGGGAGAGAGGCTCTCCGGTGTTTCTATAGCAAGGCCTCGTGCTCTCTCCTCCTTCCTTAGGTCAACTTGGCAAAATGAATAGCTCAAATGAAGCACAAAATCAAGACAAGAAGGCTTAATGAAGGAGAGTGTTGTTATAGCAAGGCTCTTTCATCAAACCCTAAAAGAAAAATGGCCCTAAGTGTAGATGACCTAGGCTTAAGACATCTTCTTCCTCTTGAATTCTAAATGGTACGACTAGCAAAGGAGAGGAAGAAAAAGGAGTGTAGCTATGGCTAGGCTCTCTTTTTCTTATTCAATGGCTGAAAGTTTCTCTATCAGAGGACATGAGACAAGGACCTACTTGTGTGCTTATCACCTAGGGTTTTGATTCAGAAAATTATAAATATATGCAAGAAAATAAGACTACAACCATTCATTTAAGAAGTATTGCAGAAAAATACTTACAATTCATCAAGAAATAACCATGCAAACCCTAGTTGTAACACCTTCCTTCAAGAGAAACACCATAGAATGCCAAAAAGTCTTCCTTCAACAAGTGCACCTCACTAAATCATCCAAATACCCAAGATAGGGAAAATTTCAGACCTCCTTATGGAGTGAATGAGTAGTGATGATAAAATGAGAGTCAAAATCCCTCATTTATACAAAACCTTGACCTAATTTTACATTTTAGGTTAGGGAAAAAGGCCGACAAGGCCAAAATATCAAATCATACTATTTTTACATTAAATTCTCAATCTAAAACCCTAATCAAGCAAAAGCTAAGATGTCACCCCTTTCTAGGGTAATGTTAGCCCCTATTAGGGCAAATGCAACCTCCTGAAGCAAGACGTTAGCCCCTTTTGGGCTTCTCCAAGCTGCCACACGTGCCAACTGCCCTCTCCATCTACCAACATGCTCATGATGACATCATAAGCCTCATGGTCACGTCCTAGGCCATCTAGAGCCAACGTCCCACTGAAAATGGGTCAATCCCCCTAGGTCCAGCTGTGTCAGGGTGCCTCTTGTGGAACGTCCTCTCCTTCTCTGGTGCAAATCCCCTGATCCATCTTTGTCCTATCTCTGCCCCCTGATGGGGTCTCAACATCCACCTGATGGGCTCTTCAACCCCATGGACGTCCGAATTGATCATATCCCCATGTGTACCGGTCCAAAATGGTACCTGTCCGTCGGGCATAGTCCTGCACATCAAAAGCTACGCCCTCCATGGGCTCATCAATCACAGGGATCATAGCAATGTCAATCACATCTCATCATCAATATTATTAAACATGTGCATAAAATCCCTAATACATCAGTTAACAACTCAAAGATGTTACACAAGCCTACAATACAAGTCTGGAGAAAAGGACAAGGCGTCTTGTTGGGCTAGTGTCCACAGGGAAAGGAAAGTTCCCGAAAAGACCTCATCCAAGCCATGTAAGTGGGTGATGTGGTTAGGGATGTCCAAGCATGTGGGTGCAATGAAGGCCAAGGATGCAAAAGTGTTACCTATGGGTGCCTTTGTAGAAGGCGAGTTGTACCTGTCATGGATGCATTCTTTCCAAGCCCATTCTTGCCTTTATTCTTTTTATTCTTTTATTCTTTTTTGCTTTTTTATTCAAAATCTAATCAGGGGACACTGCCTTGGCATGGTGACCAGAGATGACAACATTACCCACAAGTACTTTCACAGAGATGAGAAGGTTGGCTCGTGATGAGACCCCCTTTCCCTTGGCCATGGAACCATGAGTCACTGCCCTGGCATGGTAACCAGATGGTGGCAATGTCATACTGTTAGGTACCCATGGTCCTAATAAGCTGGCTCATGATGAGACCCCCTATCCTCTGACTAGGTCCTATTTTATTATTTTTCTGGGTCCCTCTTGTTTCTTGCTGAGAAGCCTTTTATTTCTTTCTCGGGGATCCCTGGGCGAAGCATCTCGAGGTTTTATTCTTAGGCTTTTATCTTTTACCAGCTTGCTTTTACCTTCTATGCCTTTAGCCCCTTCTTCCCACGAGGTAAGGTGCAGTCTTGAAAATAGGTCAACCTAATGCCTGGACAAGGGAAATGGGATAAGTGAGTGGGAAGTAAGATGAAGAGGTGGTGCTATGAGGGGAGTGGATGATGGCTTTTCAGAAATCCTCCCAGTGGCATACCAAAACCTACAGATACAGGCTTGCTAGGGCACCATGTCAATCCCCCCAAACATGGTCAAGTGGGAAAATGTAAGATCAAAGCAGTTGTTAGAAATAAAAGGAATCAGATGCATACATTTAAAAGTTTTAACGATCAAATGCGACACATACCATGATACCTGGACTAATTACCTCTTGAAGCAAGAACCTTTTTTGATACAGGACCAAACCGATGATGATGGATGCTACTGTCGCTGACAAGATAAAGACGATGGAATAAGAAAAGGTGGGCCTTCCAGGGAAATGCTCGGGTCAATCCTGTTCTCGGTACTCCATGTCTAGGACCTGTGGGCCTTGAGATATGATCTCCTAGTTATCCCTGAAAAGGTGGGGATAAAATCTGGATCCAACTCGGTGACATGTGCTCACCATAGAGCGCATGAGAACCTCAGCATTTCTGACATAACCTGCAGACCTGCTTGATCTTGAAAGAAGCATTAGTAACAAAATTTGGGGTGGTAATGCCACCCCAGCATACATATAGCTATATAGAGAGAGAGAGAGACTAAAAGAAAGCAATCAATAGATGTAAATGTGAAAGCAAACTAACATGCAATGCAAATGGTATAATACACGGATGCAAAAATGCCTACTTGCCTGCACTTACCTGTGAAGTCAAGTTCCCCCAACCTGGTGGGGTTTGAGGAGGTGCCCGTTGATCGGTAATGGGTGCCTTCTTCCTTCCAAAGTGGATAAATAGTAGGAGTCATCAACTGACTCTCTTCAAACTTTGAAAGATCCGAGCCACGATTGAGTGCTTCCTTTGACATTAGTTGGCTCTCCCTTTTGGGTGTCCCAGATCCATACTATGTCTCCCTCCTTGTATTTCCTTATCTTATACTTGGTTGTTCCTTGGACAACCCTGGTGTACTGTGTAGAGGGAGGAGGGTGGGATTTTGCTGTAAATACCTCTTCATGGGATAGATGAATCTGTATGTCATCTTCTGGTCTTTTAAACATCTTCACAGTCCCGGTTTCTTTGTCTCTAAATTCATCCAGGAGTTGTTGGTACTCTTCCCTTTTGGGCCATTTGATCTCATCAAAATCCTTCTCTGTTGCGAAAGGCATATCTTCAGAAGAATATTTATGAAGGGTTTGTATGATCTCATCATGTGCCTTCTCATTTTTGACGGGGAGATTAGCTTCTTGCACATGAGTCTCAGTTACTGGCTCATTTAGAAGATGGCCAATTGTTCCATTTTTCAAAGGGAATTCTATAAAAGAGAGGCCCATCTCAACGGTATCGCCTGTTGACCGCCAATTTAGCAACAGGGGTCAACTCATGTGCCATGAAGTGTTTATCTATGTTGAAGACAGTTCTGGTTCTACTTGGGTATCAGATACCCCAGCACTTAAATTTTTGTAAACGAAATGTCTGCACCCCTGCGTGGGTTTATAATGTAATAAGTCTGCATGGATCATAGTTAGGTCAGTTACCTTGGGTGTGTCATCAGGGGAGTTCCTTTCATCGAGGGTTTTTTATCCTCGGGTTGTCAACCAGACAAGCTCCTGGCCGACTTCCCTTGAGTTTTTCCCTCCACATGACTTCCTCAAAAGTGGTGGAAGGCGCTCTGATGGTCTCATTCATTGAGTAAACTCTTAGGATTATTGTAAATGACCATGCCAGGAAGTGTCTAAAGTTTCACGGAATTTCGTCGAGTCTAGAATAGTTTTTTTTAATTAATTAAATTTTTAAAATTTAATTAATTAATTATTTTTTGAGCTAAACATTGTAAAAACTTCGTCTTTGGGACAAAGATAGGGGTATTTGTGCTCAAAATGAATGGAATAGCACTCCCTACACCCATGGACCAAGTTTCAGCTTAGTCGGACTAAGTTTTCTATGCCTTAGTCCACTCAGAGTCAGTTTAGGGCAAAACGACAATTTTAATTGCTAAGATGACATTATTAAAATGTCATAAAATCATTGTAATTTTTGAGTTTGTGAGTGAGTGTAAGGTGGAAAGTGGCAAGTTAAGACCCTCCTAACCTACCCAAACCCATCCCAACCTTTTTCCAACTTAATTCAACCTCTTTACTCACTTTTTCAACCTTCTAATTCTTGCCCTAATTAGAAAAACGACCCACTAACAACCAAATCCCCCAAATCTCTCCTTGAAACTTGGAAAGAGGCATCCACACATGTGGAGCACCCCCCTAGACTAACCAAAAACCTAAACTAACCCTTTACCTAGCCTAACCCATACTCTAACTCCCTCAAAAAGCTCACGCCCCCCCTTGTGGTGTGCCCCTTTTGGTGATGAGTTGTTGCAACTCACCCAAAACCCTAACCAAATGCTATTTTTAGCATTTGGGTCTTCCTCCTATACCTAGTGCGCCCCCCTTAGATGGTTATTCAACCAATCTAACACCTACACCTCACCCTCTCATCAAAGCATGAGTAAAACCCTAGCTTGGGCGCCCCCTCTCTAGAGATTTGTTCTCTAGCTCTTGTTTTGACACTTGGCTTTGATCCAAATCACTTCTCTTGGCCTCTAGAGGTATAAAGAGAAGCCTTCCCCTCACCTTTTCCTTACCATTCTTTGATCTATTGTTATGCTACTGAATTCTTGCCATCTTTCTTGCTCTTGCCATCTTCCACTCATTCATTTTCTCTTGGAATGCTTGGAGCAATTAGTTGCCCAAGGTTCTACCATTTTGGATGAATAAAGAAAGCTTTGGAGGACATTTTGGATCATTGAGATTAGTCTTGTGATCAAGATCATATGAGGTGATATTGTTCCTTACTCATTTTGTTGTTCTATATGCTAGCATTCCTTGGTAAATTAGTTTATTAGGGTAAATCAAATATACATTAGTGTTGATGATTTATGTATTGAATTGTTAGATTGGATCATGAATTAGTTCAGGTTTTTAATACTAATCATTCATACTATGCTGCTATAGATCTACTTTGTGTTTGAGTTGCAGATTGTCTCACAGGTTGTGGAGTGGAGGAGACTCTAGGAGCAGATTACAACCACAACTTTCTTAAACTTCTTGCTTTTCTTTTCATCTGATATTGCTATCATTCCATTATCATTTTCTGCAGCTTTCTAACTCTTATATAGGTCACAAAATATATTTTCCATATCAAATCTCTTGCTGGAAATTTTCTGTGTATACACAGAAATTTCTGTAACAAATATTGGTGTTTTGGTAGCATTTTCAGCAAGCATTTGCTTGCTGTTTTTGTAGGACAACGACATATTCTAAGGATACAAGCTGCATACTACACCTTGGAGGCTTCCCAAACCACTTTTCTTGATTTCGGTGACATTTCTCCTCTCTTCCCTTTCATTTTCCAAAGTTTTCTGAAATTTTTCTAAATATTTTGATCTCATAAAGTAACCTAACTTAGATTAGTCATTCTTTTGTCAATATAACACTTAGTGTAGTTTGTATTTCATTTATTTGTTGTATCTATAAGCTACCCTCTTTGGCCAATACCGGGAGGCTTGCCACCACCTTGGCCTTAGTATTGGTGTTCATTTTCAAGTTCTTTCATTTTTGTTAAATAAAATAAACTTAATGCTTGTTAGCAAGGCTAAGGTAGTTCTTGCCTGAGGAGTAGGCCAGCAGCCTGTCTAGTCTCTTCATATATGTGAAGGACATAAGACTCAAAGCCCTCCTTTTCTGTGCAAGTTTATCTTAGTATTGTTAGTCTCACTTGTCGGCACCTTGGGGGAGTCATCCCCAAAATCGCCTTGGCCTTAAAGGGAATAAACTTGTGGTGGCTTTTTTGCTTAGAAATTGATCATATCTTAGTTAGTCTTTCATCTACAAGTTTAGTTTCTTCCTAAATCTCATATGCTCTTTCTTTTCATGCTCAATGGTTGGATAACTTAGATGTGATTCAAATGTTTTAGATCTATTATCTTTTAAGTTATTTGGCTAATCTTAGATACATATGAGGTGTTGATGCTCTAGTGATATTTTGTTTTGCTAAGTTCATTGGTATTTTCATGCTACCTCATTACATAACTTGGCATACCTTAATGTGGTAAATGGTTAAATTTTAAAACTACATTGGAGGCACACATTTAGCCCACGGCCTCACTCACTTAAGCTCACGGCCTAGCTATCCTTAGCTCATGGCCTGGTGCACTTTTGGGCATCCGAAGCTCACGGCCTACCTCCTTGATGCTCACGGCCTTCTTCACCCTTTGATCCCTCACGACCTGGTTTATCTTTTAGGCCTTTCACTTTGGGTTTAACACTTAAGTTTCACACACATATTATTTGATGTTTTATGGATTAATGCTCATGTTTTAGGCACATATAACATAAGGTTTATGGGTTAATGCTTATGGTTATAACACTTCACTTGTTTCATCTCTAATTGCTCACATAAGTGCTCACTCAACAAGCCTTTTAGCTCACGGACTATTGCACACGGCCTAGCATTTGCACTCAAGCACATAACATCTCATGGTTTAATATTTCACTTGCTTGGTATTATATTGCACACGGCCCATTCACAATTTGATGTTCACGGCCCTTGTGGTTCACACACACACTTTGGCATATCACATGTTTTGATGATTTAATATTTCACAAGTTTAAAGTTTAATTGCTCATGGTTTAGTACACTTGTGATATAACATTCATGTTTTAGATGTGATGGTTTAACACTTATGCTCATAGCTTAACTCATTTATCTTTTAAGCTCATACACATCCTAACACATTGCAAGCACACTACTTTCTTACACCTATCACATGCTTATGGTTCTAATCATCTAAGTGCTTAAAGTTTTATCTTTCATTTATCATTACATGGTTCATGGTTATATGGTTAACTATCTTTTAAAGTTCTTTCATGTGATGTTATATTGATGATTTAAACATTTGGCTCTCATATTGTTATATCTTTACGTGTTGATGGTGGTGTAATCTTTCATTTTCAAAGCACTTGTTTTACACACTTTTGCTCACGGCCATACGCTAAAAAACTAAAATAAAAGTGTTTAAAACTCTTTAAAATACACCCAACACACCTTAAAGACCCACCCGAGGGTCCTAACAACACTTAGTAACATTTTAGGGGTCTTTTACATCTCTTTCCACCATCTAAAACAGGTTTGAAGGACAGTCCGGCGGAAGTGGCGGGGGACCGTCCCGTGATTTCGTTGGGGAGATCCTGTGTCAGGACTACTTCTTACTTGCAGTGGCGACGGGCTGACCTTGGAAGCTAGGCTGGGGACTCGTAGCCCCAGTATCTTGAGCACTGGGCAGTTATTTGGTGGACTCAGAAGTTGAGACACACATCTAGCTTAGGGGGTGGGAATACAAAATACTTAAGAAAGTACATTAGTTGCATAGATCACATTGTGTATTTTTGGGGGGAAGTAGATGTATCGATAGGCAAACACATTTTTTGATAATTTCATTGCTATATCTCTTTTCTTGCAACTATTTGTCTTTATCTTTCATGTTGATGTGACACATTGATTTACTATCTTGAATATCTTGTTAATCAATTAGTTGTGGTGTGGATAAAGTAAGTGATTGAGTATCCCACTTGGGGAAGCATCACTTGCTTTAATCCTTGAGTGCTTTTGTGGTTAGTTGCCAGTGAAGGCAGTTCAAGTGGAGTAAGTGCCACTTGGGGCATGCTTGGCCTAGGGTGTGAATTGTTTATATCTCTTGTGTATCTTGTATCTACTTGATGTATATTGGTAACTAATCTGTCAATCCTGTTAACTTGGTAACACTTAATCATTCTTTTGTATAGTTATAATCTTGGTTTGGGGTAGTTTAGTTTGTTTTAACTGTAGTACTTCTTGTAATTGAACCACCCCAAAACATAGTTGACCCCTTGCCCAACCTTAGGCACTAGTCTTTAGTTGACTTAGGGAAAGGGTTGCTTCACATTTATACTTAGACTTGCACTTGCATTGCTGCTTGTCATCCTAGGCTAGTTTTCCCCCTTAGCCTCTAATCAATTAAAATTCACTCCTAGAACACTTAACTTAAAATTAACTTAGCAATTTAGGGACTACCCCCCTTGGCTTCCCTAGGAGTAAGCCTAGACGGAAGAAGTTCCAGTCAAGGTGATAGTGTGGGCTGGAACTTAGACATTGTGTCTCCGAGGGCACACTAAGTGAGCAGGACTTAGCTCACGTTTGCAAGTGTGCATTAGGACGGCAACATCTTTGGCGCCGTTGACGGGGATAAGTCATTTATCCTTGGTCTAACCGACTTAACTTATTCTTTATTTTTCAGAACTAAGTAATAAAACACTTTAGTCCTTTAAAATTCTTTGAACCTTTATTGGCTAGCCTTGTGTGATTCGTTTTCAAGTGGCGACTCCATTGAATAATTCTGTCAAGAGCTATCCTACTAGAAGTACTTCACAAGGATTGTTTTGTCCTTTTCCTGAACCTGAACAGGTTTATACGAGAAGGGTAAACCGCCTTCCTCCTAGGAGGCTACACCTTGAACATCTTGGAGACGAAGCACTCACTGATATCCAATACTTGTTCCCAAACAATAATCAACCAAATGTTAATAATCCCACTCATAATCCTAACTTAAACATGGGTAGCTTTCTAACACCTTTGAATTTTGCAGCAATCCAAGGTTCCCCTCACCAAATTCCTGAAAAAGCTATTGATAAGTTACCTGCATTTCAGGGGGAAAATGTTACAAGTGCAAAGTCCCACATATGAAAATTTGATATGTGTCTGACGAAGTATTGTCGGGGTCATGATGAAGAAGATGTGAAGATGACTTTGTTTGTATACTCACTTGAGGGGGATGCTTTGGACTAGTTCACTGATTTTCCAGCAGATAAGTTTAGCACCCTTGAGGAAATATTGGATGAGTTTAGGAAGAGATGGGGTGATCATAAAGAACATAGATTTCAACTTAATGCCCTCACCACTATCAAGAAAAAAGAAAATGAGACTATGCTTGAATTTAACACTAAGTTCAATAACTTGGTGAAAAGCATTCATAGAGACATAAAACCCAAAGATGCTGCTATCTTGATTCATTACATTGAAGCATTTGAAGGAGAGATAAGGTATGCCCTTGTGGATAAAGAACCACAGGACTTAAATGCAGCACAAAAAATAGCCATAAGGGTTGAACAGAATTTGCTTGAGGCTAGGAAGTCTAATATTCCTAGTTTTACTAGAGGTTCCTCTTCAAAGGTTAATGATGAAAAGAAGAAGGAAACAAAGGGTCAAGAGTCATCATATGATGGGATGGATAATTTTACTAAATTACTCAAGCAAATGGAAATTAATCATGCAAATCAGATAAAGAAAATGGACACCAATCATACTAATCAGTTGAATGCAATGCAGAACAGATTGATTGCCATGGAAAGGAATCAAGCTAATAGGCCCCCACATAGACCTAATGATAAATGGCCTAGAAGACCTCCCCATAATGATCAAATACCTCCTCAGATTGAGAAAAGGGCACCTAATCCTTTTGAGTCCACCAACTTGGTAGAACATCAAGCTATACCATATTGTAGACCTTGTGGTGAATTTCATGAGGAATCCACTTGTCCAGTTTTTCTAGAAGATTGCTATGGTGACTATGGAAGTGAACAAATAAACATGTGTGGCAGAAAATACTATGGGGGAGTGTATGATTGGATGAATGAATATGATCTTGGAAGTTATGGAAACTTCATGAGTGGAAATGTTGATAAAGCAACAGAGAAATATGGGCCCAAGCCCACACCCCAACAAATTGCTGAAATGGCCAAGTATAAAGGTTATACATACCAAAGGAATGGAAACAAAGATAAAGGACAAACAAGTGTTCCCAAGGTATCTTCAACTTTTCCTAAGTCTAGTGAACCTATCAATGTGGATTTAAATATTGACTTAGGGGGTTGGTTGAACAATGCAAAGATTTTAGTGCCAGTTTCAGAAATCGTGAAGATCCCTTCACAGAGGGAAAAGTTACTTAAAGCAGTGCATGAGCCTCCTAGAAACATTATACAGAAACAGCCAGCTATAGCTTACCAGGATGCACCAGTTATTCTGCAGAATTGGGATAGAAGTAATTCAAAGAATTTGCCTTTCTACCTGTCTCTACTTGTAAATGATAAAGTCTTACACAACTGCATGTTAGATTCAAGAGCAAGCTCTAATGTTATGACTAAGAAAGTGATGGAACAGTTGAACTTAAGGATTTCTAGACCTTATCATAACATTTGTGCTTTGGATAGTCAAACCATAGAAGTATTTGGACTAATAAAGGGCTTGCAAGTATACTTAAAGGCATTTCCAGATATAATGATTGAAATGGACATTGTGGTAATTGATGTTCCAGACTTATGGGGAATGTTGATTAACAGAAAGTCAGCTGCAGATTTGGGTGGTATCATTCAAATGGATTTATCTTATGCCACCCTACCCACTCCAAGTGGGGGAACTTTCATATTGGATAGAGAAATATATAGGAAAGTTCATGTGGAGAAACCCGAGGCCCCCATAAATGAATTGGTGTATGAAGAAGAGAGCCTTGGTAATTATGCTATTTTGTCTAACTCAATTGTGCCCCTAGAAGATAAAGTCAAAGATAATGAGTTAGATAAAGTATGGTATATGCATTTTGATGGTGCTTTTTCTAGATTGGGAAAAGGTGTTGGAATTGTTCTTCAAGATCCAAATGGTAAAGTATCTAAGTTTGTATATAGATTGGAGTTTGAGGCAACAAACAATGTGGCTGAATATGAGGCTTTACTCCTTGGTTTAGAACTTTGCAAGGATAGGGGTGTCAAATGTCTATGTATCAAGGGGGATTCAGACTTAGTGATTCAACAGCTTAAAAATAAATTTGCTTGCAAGTCTGAAAGATTGAAATGTTATAGGAATGCGATATTGGATATGATTGATGATCTTGATGCCATAAACCTTATTTCCATTCCTAGAGAACAGAATTCTACGGCAGACGAATTAGCAGTAGCAGCTTCAACACTTACAGTTTCAGATAGTCTAATTGATGAGAACATTTCAGTGGAAGTGATTTTCAGACCTTCAGTTCCGGATAATAAAAATCATTGGCGGGTTTTTGAGGATGATAAACAGGTTATAAAGTTCTTGACCCATATGCATGAATTTTCTGATTTTGGCCTCAACACAATGAATGAAGGGTGCAACTATACTGAAAACATTGATAAGGTTAATATACCTCCTAGGCGAATTGTTTCCTTAGAAAGGAATTTTGATAAGTTAGATGGTCACAAACAAAAGGAAGGATCTAAGAAAGAATTATGTGATCATGTAGAAGTAAACATTGGGACTGATGAAAAGCCTTGGATGGTAAAGATAGGCAAAACTACCCCTATAGAAGAAAGAGTGGAAATTTTCAAATTATTAAAAGAATATAGGGATGTTTTGGCTCTCAGTTATGATGAACTTAAGGTCTATAGGGAGGATGTGATTCAACATGTGATTCCTCTTAAGGAATAAACTAAACCCTTTAGACAGAAGTTAAGACAGATAAACCCCAAGTTAGCTCCTTTGGTCCAACAGGAGTTACAAAAAATGTTAGAGGCTGGAATTATTGCTCAAACTAGACATTCTTCATGGTGTTCAAATATGGTTGTTGCTAGAAAGAAGAATGGGAAAATCAGAATTTGCATTGACTTTAGGAATCTGAACAGAGCTTGCACAAAAGACCACTACCCCCTCCCCAAGATGGAAACTTTACTTCAAAGGGTAACATGATCAGGAATGATTTCCATGCTTGACGGGTTTTCAGGATACAATCAGATCAGACTTAAGGCTGAAGATAGGCATAATACTACTTTTACTACTCCATGGGGAACTTTTGAATATATTAGAATGTCATTTGGTTTATCAAATGCTGGAGCTACTTTTCAAAGGGCTATGGATTATGCCTTTAGGGTGTTGATTGGAAAATTGATTGAAATTTATCAAGATGACTTAACGGTATTTTCTAAGGATGGGAAAACACATATTAACCACCTTAGGCAAGTTTTGGACAGATGTAGAGAGTTTGGAATTTCTTTGAATCCTGCTAAGTCAGTCTTTGGGGTTACTGAAGGAAAATTATTGGTCCATATAATTTCAAAAGATGGGGTCAAGCTAGATCCGGAAAGAATCGAAGCCATTAGCAAGGTACCCTTGCCAGTATCAAAGAAAGCTTTACAATCCTTCTTAGGACAAACCAATTTTGTCCATAGGTTCATTCCTAACTATGTTGAAATTATGAAACCTTTATATAAGCTACTTAAGAAGGATGCCAAATTTGAATGGAGTGATGAAAGTAAACGAGATTTTGAAAGTATTAAGACCGCCATATGTGAAGCTCCCGTCCTTGTTAGCCCAGATTATGATAAGGACTTTATGATTTTCTCCTTTGCTTCTGAAGACACTATTGCTGGTGTATTACTTCAGAAAAATGACCAAGGCCATGAACAACCTATTGCTTACTTCAGTAGGGCCTTGCAGAATTCAAAACTAAAGTATCCCATGTTTGAGAAGCAAGCTTATGCCTTAGTCAAATCTATCAAACATTTCAGAGTCTTCATTGGATATTCCAAGGTGATTGGTTATGTTCCTAGTCCAGCGGTCAAGGATGTTTTATCACAGGTGGAAGGATTAGGCTCAAGGGGTAGATGGATTGCTAAAATCTAAGAATATGATTTGGAAATCAAACCTACAAAGTTGATTAAGGGCCAAGGACTGGCCAAGATGTTGACAGAGAGTAATGAAAGGGCTTTGGATTTGGTTTGTCAAATCAATAATGAAGATTATCCTCCTAACTTACAAAAACTTGAACAAGTTGAGTGGTACACAGACATTATCTATTATCTAAAGAATCTGACTTGTCCAAGGCATCTAGTAGGACACAAGAAAAGGGCTCTAAGGTTAAAATCAACTAAGTATGTTCTTACTAGAGATGGGTTGGGATGGAGAAATCCTGATGGAGTTATCCTTAGATGTGTAGATGATGTTGAATCAAAGAAACTAGTGGATGAATTCCATGGGGGATTTTGTGGTGGACACTTTGCTGCTAAAACTACTACCCACAAAATCCTTTGGCCCACAATATTTTCAGATGTGCATCAGTTTGTTCGGAAATGTGATCCATGTTAGCTTTTCACAGGAAAGCAAAAGTTAGCAGCACTCCCTTTACAACCAGTTGTAGTAGAGGCACCTTTTCAGCAATGGGGTTTGGACTTCATCGGTAAATTCAGTGATAATTCAAGTAATGGTTATTCATGGGTTCTCACAGCTACAGGTTACTTTACAAAATGGGTTGAAGCCATTCCTACCAAATCAGCAACTGAAAAGGTTGTGATGGATTTCCTAGAAGACAGAATTATAACCAGGTTTGGGGTTCCATCAAAGATAGTAACTGATAATGCCAAGGCCTTTTGTTCAGCAGAAGTATCATCTTTTTGTTTCAAGTATGGCATTATCTTATCACATTCTTCAGACTACTATCCCCAAAGAAATGGTCAAGCAGAATCGAGTAACAAAAACTTAATGACCATAGTCAAGAAAACAATTGGTGACAAACAAGAAATCTTGGGATAGTAAGATCAAGCATGCATTATGGGCAGACAGGATAACAAAGAAGGCAGCTACAGGAAAGAGTCATTTTGAGTTGGCTTATGGATTGGAAGCTAGGTTGCCAATACATCTTAGCCTTCCTACTTATGGTTCAATTGAGGATTCTTCCACAGATCAGGATGCATTTCAGAACAGGGTAAATCAGATCATCGAGTTAGATGAAGTTAGAAGAAAGGCATATGATCAGACTTGCAGGAATCAGAGTAAAGTTAAGAAATCTTTTGACATGTCAGCCAGGCATAGGGACTTCATGGTTGGGGATACATTTCTACTTTGGGATAAAGGCAAAGAGAAACCAGGGAAACACGAAAAATTTGACAGCTTATGGTTGGGTCCTTACTTGATCAGGGAAATAGCAGGGCCGAATTCTTTTCATCTTAGTCACTTGGATGGTGAGCCCATAAATATTCCACGGAATGGGCAACAGCTCAAACTCTTCTTCAGATGATCATAAACTTGGTGTCCAAAGGGACACCCTCTGTGATGTATCTCTAACCCTACTCCTTGTACATACAGTTTTGTATTATTTCATTTATAATGTTGTATACTTAGAATTATTTCATGTATCATAGATTTATTTTGTAAATATGTACTTAGAGATTTTTTTTCTTGTATCATAGTTTCATGTTGTAATTTTATTGTTGTACTTTAGAATTTCATTTATGTAAATGTTGTTTATATCATTAATTTATTTTATCGTGTACTAATGTTAAATTTTTGGATGTTCGCATTGTGTGAGCATCACTTTTGTAGGTGTTGGATTCTCGTATGATCTCCGCCTCATTCGAGTTGATCGACCACACGTCCCCATGTGGAGCCAGATGTTGACCGCCCATTTAGCAACAGGGGTCAACTCATGTGCCATGAAGTGTTTATCTATGTTGAAGACAGTTCTGGTTCTACTTGGGTATCAGATACCCCAGCACTTAAATTTTTGTAAACGAAATGTCCGCACCCCTGCGTGGGTTTATAATGTAATAAGTCTGCATGGATCATAGTTAGGTCAGGTACCTTGGGTGTGTCATCAGGGGAGTTCCTTTCATCGAGGGTTTTTTATCCTCGGGTTGTCGACCAGACAAGCTCCTGGCTGACTTCCCTTGAGTTTTTCCCTCCACATGACTTCCTCAAAAGTGGTGGAAGGCGCTCTGATGGTCTCATTCATTGAGTAACCTCTTAGGATTATTGTAATGACCATGCCAGGAAGTGTCTAAAGTTTCACGGAATTTCGTCGAGTCTAGAATAGTTTTTTTTAATTAATTAAATTTTTAAAATTTAATTAATTAATTATTTTTTGAGCTAAACATTGTAAAAACTTCGTCTTTGGGACAAAGATAGGGGTATTTGTGCTCAAAATGAATGGAATAGCACTCCCTACACCCATGGACCAAGTTTCAGCTCATTCGGACTAAGTTTGCTATGCCTTAGTCCACTCAGAGTCAGTTTAGGGCAAAACAACAATTTTAATTGCTAAGATGACATTATTAAAATGTCATAAAATCATTGTAATTTTTGAGTTTGTGAGTGAGTGTAAGGTGGAAAGTGGCAAGTTAAGACCCTCCTAACCTACCCAAATCCATCCCAACCTTTTTCCAACTTAATTCAACCTCTTTAGTCACTTTTTCAACCTTCTAAGTCTTGCCCTAATTAGAAAAACGACCCACTAACAACCAAATCCCCCAAATATCTCCTTGAAACTTGGAAAGAGGCATCCACACATGTGGAGCTTCCCCCTAGACTAACCAAAAACCTAAACTAACCCTTTACCTAGCCTAACCCATACTCTAACTCCCTCAAAAAGCTCACGCCCCCCCTTGTGGTGCGCCCCCTTTGGTGATGAGTTGTTGCAACTCACCCAAAACCCAAACCAAATGCTATTTTTAGCATTTGGGTCTTCCTCCTATACCTAGTGTGCCCCCCTTAGATGGTTATTGAACCAATCTAACACCTACACCTCACCCTCTCATCAAAGTGTGAGTAAAACCCTAGCTTGGGCGCCCCCTCTCTAGAGATTTGTTCTCTAGCTCTTGTTTTGACACTTGGCTTTGATCCAAGTCACTTCCCTTGGCCTCTAGAGGTATAAAGAGAAGCATTTCCCTCACTTTTTCCTTACCATTCTTTGATCTATTGTTATGCTACCGAATTCTTGCCATCTTTCTTGCTCTTGCCATCTTCCACTCATTCATTTTCTCTTGGAATGCTTGGAGAAATTATTTGCCCAAGGTTCTACCATTTTGGATGAATAAAAAAAGCTTTGGAGGACATTTTGGATCATTGATATTAGTATTGTGATCAAGATCATATGAGGTGATATTGTTCCTTACTCATTTTGTTGTTCTATATGCTAGCATTCCTTGGTAAATTAGTTTATTAGAGTAAATCAAATATACATTAGTGTTGATGATTTATGTATTGAATGGTTAGATTGGATCATGAATTAGTTCAGGTTTTTAATACTAATCATTCATACTATGCTGCTATAGATATACTTTGTGTTTGAGTTGCAGATTGTCTCACAGGTTGTGGAGTGGAGGAGACTCTAGGAGCAGATTACAACCACAACTTGCTTAAACTTCTTGCTTTTCTTTTCATCTGATATTGCTATCATTCCATTATCATTTTCTGTAGCTTTCTAACTCTTAGATAGGTCACAAAATATACTTTCCATATCATGTCTCTTGCTGGAAATTTTCTGTGTATACACAGAAATTTCTATAACAAATATTGGTGTTTTGGCAGCATTTCCAGCAAGCTTTTGCTTGTTGTTTTTGCAGGACAGCGACATATTCTAAGGATACAAGCTGCATACTACACCTTGGAGGCTTCCCAAACCACTTTTCTTGATTTGGGTGACATTTCGCCTCTCTTCCCTTTCATTTTCAAAAGTTTTCTGAAATTTTTCTAAATATTTTGAGCTCATAAAGTAACGTAACTTAGATTAGTCATTCATTTGTCAATATAACACTTAGTGTAGTTTGTATTTCATTTATTTTTTCTATCTATAAGCTACCCTCTTTGGCCAATACCGGGAGGCTTTCCACCACCTTGGCCTTAGTAGTGGTGTTCATTTTCAAGTTCTTTCATTTTTGTTAAATAAAATAAACTTAATGCTTGTTAGCAAGGCTAAGGTAGTTCTTGCCTGAGGAGTAGGCCAGCAGCCTGTCTAGTCTCTTCATGTATGTGAAGGACATAAGAATCAAAGCCCTCCTTTTCTGTGCAATTTTATCTTAGTATTGTTAGCCTCACTTGCCGGAACCTTGGGGGAGTCATCCCCAAAATCGCCTTGGCCTTAAAGGGAATAAACTTGTGGTGGATTTTTTTCTTAGAAATTGATCATATCTTAGTTAGTCTTTCATCTACAAGTTTAGTTTCTTCCTAAATCTCATATGCTCTTTCTTTTCATGCTCAATGGTTGGATAACTTAGATGTGATTCAAATGTTTTAGATCTATTATCTTTTAAGTT
>ML794813.1:11110-25397 GCA_009831015.1 Picea engelmannii | reverse complement strand
TTGTAATGTCTTTGAGCTATTAGATGATATGCTAGGGGTTTTATGCATGCATTTGATAAAATTAATGATGAAATATGATTGACATTGCTATGATCCCAAGGACTAATGAGCCTCTGGAGGGCAAAGTTTTTGATGTGAAAGACCATGCCCGACGAACAGGTACCAAGTGGACCGGTACACATGGGGAGATGATTAGTTCGGACCTCCATGGGGCTGAAGAGCCCATCGGATGGTTGTTGGGACCTCATCAGGAGTAGAAACAGGACAGTGATTGGTCAAGCCTTTGCACGAGAGAAGAAGAAGGACATTTTCATCCAGGACGCCTTAGATGAGCCCAGCCCTAGGGGGTTGACCCACTGCAGGTGGAACGTGTCCCTCTGTTGATCCAGGACATCCTCCAAAGATCCTTGACGTCACCTCCAGCGCGTGGCAGCTTTACAGGGCAGTTTGGCACGTGTGGCAGAGTTTGGAGGCCTAGAGAGGGCCAACGTTTGTCATCCAGTGCTGTGATTTGCCCTAAAAAGGGCCAACGTCTCCCTGAAATGGTCTAGACGTCTTGCTCATTACTCATTTAGAGTTTTCTTTTAGCAGTTTAATGTAAAACAGTATGATTTTTAGTTATTATCCTTATCGGCTATTTTAATGACCTAATTTTAATTAAAGGTCATTGGATGATATAAATTGAGGATGTTTTCCCTCATTTTAACATAACAGAATTCACTCACACTTGTGAGGTATGATTTTTGCGCCCTTCTTGGGTATATTTGTTGCATAAGTGAGGCGCACTTGTTATTGGAAGAATATTTTTGGCATTTTATGGCATTTTTCTCAAGGAAGGTTTACAAGTAGGGTTTGCTTATGCTTTTCTTCATGACATGTAAGTGAATTTTCTTGCAAAACTTCTTAAATGAATGGTTGTAGGTGTAATTTCTTACATTTACTTATAATATTGTTGATTTAAAACACTAGGTAACAAGCACACAAGTAGGTCATTGTTACATGTCCCCTTAGAGAGAGATTTTTTTTTTCAGCCATTGAAGAAAAGAGATTAAGCCTAGCCTTTGGTACACTTATCTTGCTTCTTCCCTTGAGCTAGCGTTGAAGTTTATAGGTTGAAAGAGGGTGACGTCCTAGGCCTAGGTTATCTACACCTAGGGTTTTCATATTCTAGGGTTTGAAAGCCTTGTCTTTACAACACTTTCTCCCTTAGACTTAGTCTTTAGGCTAGCCGTTTTGCCAAGTTGATTTAGAGAAGGAGGAAAGAGCACAAGGCCTTGCTTAAGCAACACCAGAGTGAACCTCTTTCCCCTAGGGTTTTGATTCTAGGGCCCTGCCTTTGCAGCACCATAGAACCCTACCTTCTAGTCTTTAAGTCATCGTCCTTCCAAAGTCTTGTGCCCTTTTCTTATTTGACTCCATATACCCTAAGGCACTGATATTTAACCTCCAACGTTGAATCTTTAGTGTGTAAAACTACTTTCAAAACTAAATTTTGAAACCCTAACTAACCAAACTAACCTAATTTAGGGCTGACGTCATAGTTGGATATCTCATCTTGACGCAAAAAAAGTGTAATATAAGCAATTAAATGATGATTTGAAGCATTTATTGAGTAAATTGTTGATTGGACGTATTGTTGGCTTAGTCATCTCCTTAGATATTGATGAATTGATGGTCTTTCATAGCTAATTGACAAAACGTTGAATTCATTTTACATCTATTGCAGTACATTGCTTATTAATAATATCAGATAGTCAATGAAGTACTAACCCTTTGAGTTATAGCTTGCATATATATATATATATATATATATATATATATATATATATATATATATATATATATATATATTGTGTTGTTGTCGTCTTGTTCCAGGTAGGTGTTTTCAATAGGGCACACACTTCATTTATTGGCTGATTAGCCAGACCATCTGACATTGGTGGTAACCTGTGAGGAGGGAACTCTAAAACTTGACCTTCTACTTTCTGCCTCTTCAAACCCCAGGTTGTCGGGGACGTCTCCCCTGGGCTAACCTCCGTAAATAGAAATAACCTCCCCATTGAGGTGACATTGGGTGGGGAAGGTTCATGTTATGCCAGTTTGATCTCTATCCTTTAGCCTATGACCTAAACTACAAACTGAGCGATAACAGATCTTACATTTTCCCACTTGACCATGCATGGGGGAATTGACAAGGGTGCCCTAGAAATCCTATGCCCATAGGTCTTGGTTTGCCACCGGGGGAATTTCTGAAAAGCCATCGTCCACTCCCATCATAACACCATTGTTTCATCTTATCTCCCGCTCATTTATCCCACTCCCCTTGTCCGGGCATTGGGTCGACCTATTTGTAGGATTTCACCTTATCTCATGGGAAGAAGGGGCTAAAGGCCCAAAAGGTAAAATCTTTTGGTAAAATACAAAATCCTAAAAATGAAACCTCGAGATGCTTCGCCCAGGGATCCCCGAGAAGGCAATAAAAGGCCTCTCAGCAAGAGACAAGAGGGACCCGAAAAATAACAAACAAGACCTAGTCAGAGGATAGGGGGTCTCATCACGAGCCAACCTATTAGGTTCATGGGTACCTAGCAGTATGACATTGCCACCATCCGGTTACCACGCTAGGGCAGTGACCTTTGGTTGCATGGCCAAGGGAAAGGGGGTCTCATCACGAGCCAGCCTTCTCATCTCTGTGAAAGTACTTGTGGGTAACACTGTCAGCTCTGGTCACCATGCCAAGATAGTGTCCTCTGGTTATCCCTTGAATAAAAAAAAGAAAAAGAACAAGAAAAAGCAAATAAAAGAATAAAGCAAGTGAAAGAATAAAGGCAAGAATGGGCTTGAAAAAAAATGCATCCATGACAGGTACAACTTGCCTTCTACAAAGGCACCCACAGATAACATTATGCATCCTTGGCCCTCACTGCACCCACATGTCTGGACATCCCCTAGCCACATCACCTCACTTACATGGCTTGGATGAAATCTTCTCGAAACTTTCCTTTTCTTATGGATACTAGCCCTGTTATCCCCGATTTCTAGGGATAACTAGGAGATCATGTCTCGAGGCCCACAGATCCTAGACATGGAGTATCGAGAGCAGGATTGACCTGAGCATGGCCCTGGAGGGCCCATCCTTCTCTTCTTTTATCATATTCGTCTTGTCAGCAGCAGCAACATCCATCACCATTGGCCTGGTCTTGTATCAGAAAAGTCTCTTGCTCCATGAGGTAATTGGTCTAGGTATCATGGTATGTGTCACTTTTGCTCATTATAACCTTTAGATATATGCATCTTACTCCTTTTATCTTTGACGACTGCTTGGATATTACATCAATCCACTTGAACATGATCGGAGGGATTGACAGGGTGTCCTAGCAAGCCTGTACCCATAGGTTTTGGTTTGCCACCGGGGGGATTTCTAAAGATCCATCGTCCGCTCCCATCATATCATCACTTTTTCATCTTATCTCCTGCTCATCTGTCCCATTCCCCTAGTCCGGGAATTAGGATGATCTGTTTGTGGGGTTGCACCTTATTTCGTGGGAAGAAGTGGCTAAAGGCCCAGAAGGTAAAAGCAGTTGGTAAAAGATAAAATCCTAAAAAAATGAAACCTCGAGATGCCTCGCCCAGGGATCCCCGAGAAGGCAGTAAAAAGCCTCTCAGCAAGAAACAAGAGGGACCCAAAGAAAAATAACAAAACAAGACCTAGCCAAGAGGATAGGGGGTCTCATCACGAGCCAGCCTATTATGTTCATGGGTACCTAACAGCATGACATTGCCACTATCTGGTTACCACGCCAGGGCAGTGACCTTTGGTTGTATGTCCAAGGGGAAGGGGGTCTCATCACGAGCCAGCCTTATCATCTCTATGAAAGTGCTTGTGGGTAACACTGTCAGCTCTAGTCACCACGCTAAGGCAGTGTCCTCTAGTTAGCCCTTGAAATAAAAAGAAAAATCAAATAAAGAAAAGAAAAGAAAAGAATAAAGGCAAGAAAGGGCTTGGAAAAAATTGCATCCATGACCGGTACAGCTCGCCTTCTACAAAGGCACCCACAGGTAATATCATGCATCCCTGACTCTCACTCTACCTGTATGTCTGGACATCCCTTGTCCACATCACCTTGTTTTACATGGCTTGGATGATACCCCTTGGAGACTTTCCTTTCCTTATGGATACTAGCCCAATAGGGTGTCTTGTCTTTTTCTTCAGCCTTATATTGTAGGTCTTTGTAATATCTTTGAGCTATTGGATGATATATCAAGGTTTTTATGCATATGTCTGATAATATTAATGATGAGACGTGATTAACATTGCTATGGTCCCTATAACTAATAAGCCCATGGAGGGTGAAGTTTTTGATGTGCAGGACCATGTCCGATGGAAAGGTACCACGTGGACCAGTCCACATGGGGAGATGATTAGTTCGGACCTCCATGGGGCTGAAGAGCCCATCAGATAGTTGTTGAGACCCCATCAGGGGCAGAGACAGGACAATGCTTGATTGAGCTTTTGCACCTGAGAAGAAGAAGGACGTTCCATCAGGGACACTTTGGCTAAGCCCAGCCTAGGGGGGTTGACCCACTTCCAGTGGAACGTTTCCTTTTGATGGCCCAGGACGTCACCTAGGATCCATTGACATCATCCTGAGCGTGTGACAGTTTGACAGGGTAGTTGGCACGTGTGGCATGATTGGGACGCCCAAAGAGGGCCAACGTTTTATCATTTTGTTCTGCATTTGCCCTAAAAAGGGGCTAACGTCTCCCTCAGTAGGGCTTGACGTCTTGCTTATGCTTAGTTAGGTATTTGATTTGAAAATTTAATGTAAAAACAATATAATTTTGGTTTAAATCCTTGTCGGCTAATTTTATGACCTAAAATTTAATTAAAGGTCATGATACAGTATATATTGAGGAGTTTTATCCTCATTTTGACATAACACAACTCACTCTCTTGTGAGGTTTGATTTTTGAGCCCTAGTTTGGGTATTTGGTCTTTTAAAGTGAGGCACACTTGTTGATGGAAGGATTTTCTTGGCATATTTGGCATTTCTCTTGAAGGAAGGTTTACAACTAGGGTTTGCATTGCTATTTCTTCATGATATGTAAGTGTATTTTCTGCAAAACTTCTTAATTGAATGGTTGTAGGCTTGTATTCTTGCATTTACTTATAAAATTTGTTGATCTAAAACCCTAGGTGACAAGCACACAAGTAGGTCCTTGTTTCATGTCTCCTTTTAGAGAAATATTCATCCATTGAAGGAGGAAGGAAGAGCCTAGCCTTTGCTACACTCTTTTCACCTTTTCCCCTTGTGCTAGCTGTGATTTTGAAGGTTAGAATGGAGGTGACATCCCATGCCTAGGTTATCTACACCTAGGGCTATCTATCTTTTAGGGTTTAGTGATAGAGCCTTGCCATTGCAACACTCTCCCTCACCTCATCCTCTTGTTTTAACTTATCTTTTATGCTAGTCGTTTTGCCAAGATTGATTTAAGGAAGGAGGAAAGAGCACGAGGCCTTGCTTAAGCAACAACGGAGTGAGCCTCTTTCCCCTAGGGTTTTGATTCTAGGACCCTGCCATTGCAGCACTATAGAACCCTTCCCTCTTGTCCTTAGCATCTTATTCCTTCAACCTTGCGTCCTCTCCTTGATTGACTCCATCTACCCCTAGGCACTGATCTTAAATCCACAATGTTGAAGTGATAGTGCTCAAACAACCTCTTAAAAACTTTCAAATTTGAAACCCTAACTAGGCTGACGTCATACTTGGTTATTCCATCTTGACGCATCACCTTTTGATGCTAAGCAATTATATGATGGTTGAAAGCATTTACTGAGTAAAAGGTTGATTAAATACATTGTTGATTACATCATCTCAATAGTTATTAATGAATTGATACTTTTCCATTTTCTATATTGATAAAACGTTGATCTCATTAATATATGTTGTTTTAATTGCTTGCATATTGATGTTAGATAGTTATATGAAGTACTAACCCATTGAATTCTAGCCTGCATATATATTTTTTTGCTATTGTCTTGTTCCCAACAAGTGTTATCATTTGGGCATACACTTCTTTATTGGCTGATTAGCCAGACTATCTGACCTTGGTGGTAACCTGTGAGGAGGAACTTCTACTTTAAGCTTCATACCTTTGCCTCTTCAAAACCCCAGGTTACCGGGGACATCTCCCCTGGGCTAACCTCCCTAAATAGAAAGAACCTCCCCATTGAGGTGACATTGGGTGGGGTAGGTTCCTGTTATGCCAGTTTGGCCTCTATCCTTTAGCCATCTGACCCATCTACAAACTGTGCAATAACAAGCCCAATAGGACGTCTTGTCTTTTTCTCCAATATTGTATTGCAAGTTTTTGTAATGTCTTTGAGCTATTGGCTGATGTATTAGTTTTTTTATGCATATGTTTAATAATATTGATGATGAGATGTAATTAACATTGCTATGATCCCGGTGACTGATGAGCCCATGGAGGGTGTAGCTTTTGATGTGCAGGACCATCCCCGACGGATAGGTACCATTTGGACCGGTACACATGGGGAGATGACCAGTTCGGACCTCCATGGGGCTGAAGAGCCCACCAGATGGATGTTGAGACCCCATCAGGGGGTAGAGATAGGATGGAGATGGATCAGGGATTTTGCACCAGAGAGGAAGAGGACGTTCCATCAAAGGCACTCCGATAGGACTAGACCTGGGGGGAATGACCCCTTTTCAGTGGAACGCCAGCCTTGGAAGGCTTGGGACGTCTCCATCTTCACCATGACATCATCCAACTTCATCGATGCTTTTGGAGGCAGACTGGGTAGTAGTGGCACGTGTGGCATGTTGGAGAAGCCCCTGGGGGGCTAACGTTTTGCTCCTTGGTGTCTCATTTGCCCTAGAAAGGGCTAGCACCTCCATTGAAGGGGCTTTTACTCTCATTTTTACTTGATTAGGACTCTTTACTTAGCATTTAATGTAAAAACAATATGATTTCGACATTATGGCCTTGTCTGCCTTTTTATGATTTAGAAGGTAAAATTAGGTCATTAACACACTATATATTGAGGGTTTTGACTCTCATTTTTAAGATCAATTACAACTCACTCATATTGAGGTCTGATTTTTAGTCCCCTATTGGGGTTTTTTGGCTAAACTAGTAATGCACACTTGTTGAAGGAAGAGATTTTTGGCATTTATGGTGTTTCTCTTGAAGGAAGGTGTTACAACTAGGGTTTGCATGGTTATTTCTTCATGAATTGTAAGCGTTTTTTATGCAAAACTTCTTATTAAATGGTTGTAGTTTAAATTTCTTGAATATTGCTTATAAATTTGTTGAATCAAAACCCTAGGGGACAAACACACAAGTAGTTCGTTGTCTCATGTCCCCTAATAGAGAAACCTTTAGCCATTGAAAGAGAAGAAGAGAGCCTAGCCATAGCTACACTCCTTGCTTCTCTTTCCCCTATGCTATCCATACCTTTAGAATCCAAGAGAGGGAGACGTCCTAGGCTTAGGTTATCTACACCTAGGGTCGTTTTTCCCTTAGGGTTTGAAGAAAGACCCTTTCCGTAGCAACACTCTCCCTCTTTAAGCTCTCTTGTCTTATTTTTGTGCTTCATTTGAGATATATGTTTGTCGGGAAGGAGGAGAGAGCACCAGGCCTTGCTTTTGCAACACCAAAGTGAGCCTCTCTCCCCTAGGGTTATGTCTTTGAGGCCCTGCTTTAGCAAAACCTTGAATCTTTTCCCTCCAGTCCTTTTAAAATCTCGTCTCCTTCAACCTGTGCGTCCTTCACTTTTTGACTCCATTTAACCCTAAGGCATTGATCTCCAGCCTCAACGTTGAAGTAAGACCTTGATCCAAACACTCTCAAACTCTTTTGGATTGAAATCCTAACTACACTAACCCTAACCTACTAACCCTAAGTTGCTGACGTCACACTTGGTTATTTCATCTTTATGCAGCAACGTTCCACTTTATAAGCAATTGAATGGTAGTAGAGAGCATTTAGTGGATTGAGTATTGATTTGTTACATTGAATGCTATATCATTCTTGTATTTATTGACAAGTGACATATTTATTATTGCCATCTTTGCAAACATTGACCTCGTCAATATTTACTTTTTAAACTGCTTATATTGGATATCAGATAGTCATTGATTTATGAAGTACTAACCAAGATTGCACGTATTAGTTTCCTTCTTGTTTTGTCTCAAGAAGGTGTTTTTCTTTTCTTTGGTTATACTCTATTATTGGTTGTTTAGCCAGGACTATCTGATTGGAAATAATCTGTGAGGGGGAAATTTGTCTTTGTACTATTAGTCTTTTCCCTTTCAAAACCCCAGGTTACTGGGGACGTCTCCCCTGGGCCTAGCCTCCCTAAATAGAAAGAGCCTCCCCATTGTGGTGACATTGGGTGGGGAAGGTTCCTGTTTCGCCAGTTTGACCTACTATTCTTTAGCCTTTCTTGCATCTACAAACTGTGTGATAACACCTTTTAGGACCTCTGCTTTGTCAGCAGCAGTAGCAGCATCCATCCCCTTCGGCTTAGTCCTACATCAGAGACAGTTCTTTCTCCATGAGGTAATGAGTTCGGGTATCATGGTATGTGTCACTCTAATCCTCAAAACCTTTGAATATGTGCAGTTGATTCCTTTGTTTCTAACGGGTGCTTGGATCTTATGCTTGTCCACTTGTCCATGTCTAGGGGGAATTACAAGATGCCCTAGCAAGCTTGTGTCCATAGGTTTTGAGTTGCCACTGGGGGGATTTCTGAAAAGCCATTGTCCGTTCCCATCCTACATACCACTTTCCATCTTATTTCCCACCCATCCTGTTACATTGGTCTGGGCACAGGGTTGGCCAATCATTTAGGGGTTGCACCTTACCTTGTGGGAAGAATGGGCTAAAGGACTGGGGGGTAAAAGAAGCTGACAATTAAATCCTAAGAATAAAACCTCAATATGCTTCGCCCAGGGATCCCCGAAAAAGCAATAAAATATTCTCAGCAAGAAACAAAGTGACCCGTAAAATAAATCAAGGCCTAGTTGAGGGATAGGGGATCTCATCACGAGCCAACCTATCAGGTCCATGGGTGCCTAACGGTATGACACTTCTATCAGTTGGTTACCACACCAGGGTAGTGTCTCTTGGTTGCATGGCCAACAGAAAGGGGGTCTCATCATGAGCCAGCCTTCTCATTTCCGTGAAAGTACTTGTGGGTAACATTGCCACCTCTAGTCACCAAACCAGGGCAGTGTCCCTTGACTAGGTTCTTGAAAGAAAAAAGCAATAAAAAGATAAAAAACAATAAGACAAGATCTGGCTAGAGGATAGAGGGTCTCATCACGAGCCAACCTATTAGGTCCATGGGCATCTAGCGGTATGACACTACCAACATCTGGTCACCATGCCAAGGTAGTGTCTCTTGGTGGTATAGCCAAGAGAAAGGGGGTCTCATCACAAGCCAACCTTCTCATTTCCATGAAATGCTTGTGGCTAGAATTTCCACCACTGGTCACCAAGCTAGGGCAGTGTCCTTTGACCAGCATCTTGGAAGAAAAAGAATGAAGATAAAAGGCATGAATGGGCTTGGAAATATTTGCATCAATGACATGTGCAGCTCACCCTCCACAGAGGCACCCACTGGTAAGCCATCCTTGCTATTACTGCACCTTTTTCCCAGGCATCCCCATCCACCTCACCCACCTACATGACTTGGATTTGATCCTTTCCAAAAACATCCCTCTACTAGTAGACACTAGCCCAATAGGACGTCATGTCACTTTCCCCAAACTTGTATTGCAGACTTGTATATACTCTTTAAGCACTAGACTGGAGTAAAGGGGTTTTATGCACATGTTTAATAATGTTGATGGTGAGATGTGATTGGCATTGCTATGATCCCTGTGACTTATGAGCCCCTGGAGGGTGTAGTTGTTGATGTGCAAGATCATGCCCGTCAGGCAGGTATCACGTTGGACAGGTACACATGGGGAGATGATCAGTTCGGCCCTCCATGGGGCTGAAGATCCCACCCGATGGATGTTGAGACCCCGACAGAGGTAGAGACAGCGCAGAGCGTTTGTACCAGGGAAGAGCAAAAGAATCCACCAGAGGCAGCTAAGCAGACCTGTACCTAAGGGGGTTGATCCCTCTCCACAGGAACATTGGCCTTGGAAGGCCCAGGACGTCTCCCAAGACATCACCCAACAATATGGACATTGTGGGAGGCAGATATGGTCGTTTTGGCACATGTGGCAATTTGGAGAAGCCTAAGGAGGGCTAATGTCTTGCTCCAAGAGGCTGCATTTTTCCCTAGAGGGGCTAACGTCACCCTAGAAAAGGGATTATGTCTCACTATTGCTTGATTAGGGTTTAATTTTAAGAGATTTAATGTAAAACTATATGATTTTGGTATTTTGGCCTTGTCAACCTTTTTATGACCTAAAATGTAATTTAGGTCATTGCTACTATATACATTGAGGGTTTTTACCTTCATTTTTTCATCATCTCTCTCACTCATTAGTGAGGTCTGAAATTTGCGCCCTTCTTAGGGTTATTGGCTGAAATATTGAGGCGCACTTGTTGAAGGAAGATTTTACTTGGCATTTTCAGCATTTCTCTTGGTGGAAGGTGTTACAACTAGGGTTTTTCTACATGCTTTCTTGGTTTGTGTAAGTGAATTTCTGCAAACACTTCTTAATTGAATGGTTTTAGTTTCATTTACTTGCATATGTTATTATATTTTGCTAAATCAAACCCTAGGTGACAAGCACTAGTTGATGTCCTTGTATCATGTCCCCATCAAGATTTTTAGCCATTTGATTTGCATGAAGGAGATAGAGCCTTGCCATTGCAACACTCTATCCTTCCTCCTAGCCTAGTCATTTTGTCCTTGTTGAGTTAAGAAGGAGAAAAACGCACTAAGGCCTAGCTCTTCTACACATGGTGAGCCATTTTTCCCTAGGGTTTGCCTAGTGACGCCTTGCTATAGCAACACATTCCTTGTTAACCTTCTTGTCTTAGGTCAATCACTATTCAAGATAGATGTTTTTTGCCATCGAGCTAAGGAAGGAGGAGAGAGCACTGAGGCCTAGGTATTCTACACCAAAGTGAGCCTCTCTCCCCTAGGGTTTCATCTTTGAGGCCTTGCCATAGCAACACCTCAAAGTTTAACTCTCTTGTCCTTAGTTTTACCATTATCACTTAGTCCTTCAGCCTTTGCGTCCTCTCTTTGACTCCATATACCCTAGGAGTGCACTAATCTAAGGCCTTATGCATTGAGTAACTTGATCATACAAACAAATCCAATACTTTGAACAAACCCTAACTCTTACTAACCCTAGCCTATACTAACCCTACTAACTATATTGTTGTCGTCATCTTTCTATGCCATAAACACCTATATGCAACATTTACTTCATCTTTGAAGCAATTAAATGATTGGTTAAGGCATTGTTTATAAAGTGTTGATGTTGTTATATTGAATGACAAGGTTTTCTTTAGCATTTATTGAGAAGTGATATTGTAATTGTTTCTATTGTGAAACATTGATTTACTTCGTCAATATTAGTGCTCAATTGCTTGTTATCAGAAATGTCATTGATTATATGAAGTACTAACCAGCAAGCAAGCTTGCACATATAGTTTCTTGTTTCTTTGTCTTAGGCAGGTACTTCTTTCTTGGTTATTACTTCTGATTATCTTTATTGGCTATAAGCCAGACTTTATGATTAGGTGGTGACATGCGAGGGGGAAATTTTCTTATAGCTCTTAAGCCTTTTGCCTTCTCAAAACCCCATCTCACCGGGGATGTCTCCCCTTGGCCTTACCTCCCTAAACAAAAAGAACCTTCCCATCGAGATGACAGTGAGTGGGGATTGGTTTAGTTACACCAGTTTGACCTCTTTTCATCAATCCATTATCCTAACTACAAATTGCGCGATAACAGGAACTATTATCCCCTACCCTAGGGATAACTAATGAGATCACATCTCGAGGACCACGGGTCCTAGACATGGAGTACTGAGAGGAAGACGGCTTGAGAATGGCCCCGGATGGCCCCTCTTTTCTTCAGTGCAATCCACTTATCACCAACAACAATATCCATCCCACCAACTTGATCCTGAAGTAGCAGTGGGTCTTTCTCCATGAGGTAATGAGTCTGGGTATCATGGTATGTATCACTCTGATTTTTGAAGCACTTCAATATGTTGTACTAAATCCTTCTTCATTTCATGATGTTTTCTTGGAAATTATGCTCTTTGCCTCGTTTATACCTAGAAGGGTAACATGGTGCCCTAGTAAGTTGGTTTCTCTTTAGGATGGGTTGCTACTAGGTGGGTCTGTGAAAAGTCATCATTCGTTCCCTCCATACTTACCATTTTCCAGCTTTATTCCTTCCATCTCCCCTATCCTTATTTGGGCATTGGGATTGGATACGCTAGGAATGGTTGTACCTTACCTTGTGGGAAGAAGGATCTAAAGGGCCAAAGGGTAAAAGTAGTTGGCAAGAGTTAAAAACCAATGTTGAAACCTTTGAGATGCTTTGCCCAAGGATCCCCGAGAAAGCAGTGAAAATCTTCTCAGTAAGAAAAGGGACCCATAAGATACATAAACACTCAAGGTACTAGTTGATGGATAGGAGGTCTCATCACGAGCCTACCTATTATGACCATGGGCATGTAGTGGTATGAAACTACCACCTATCTGGTCACCAAACCAAGGTAGTGGCTCTTGGTGGTATAGCCAAGAGAAAGGGGGTCTCATCACGAGCCAACCTTCTCATTTCAGTGAAATGTTTGTGGATAATGTTGTCACCTCTAGTCATCAAGTCGGGACAGTGGCCCTCAAATTTTCCCTTGAATCATAAAAGAAAAAGATTAAAAGAACTAAATCTAAGATTAAAAGGCAATGAATGGGCTAGGAAACAATTACATTTATGACAAGGTGCAACTCTCCCTCTACAAAGGCACCCACAGGTAAGGCTTTACATTTCCCTGTTATTACATGCACCCCATGCCCAAATACTTACCCCATGCCACCTCATATGAAATATCCTTGATCCACCTCATATGGTTTTTCTTGATCCAACTTATGTTTTAAAGACTCCATTCACCCAATTTTTAAAGGCACTGATCTGAAATTTTTCATTGGAAAAATAAATTGTTTTCCTTGGTAAACGTGTTTTGGTGAGATATCAATATTGTTCAAGTTGGAATATTTTATGGATGCTTTGAGGTTGCTAAAGCCTATATAGGGTGTCCTAGTTCACTTGGTATTCTTGGAGCTATAACAAATTAAAATCTACAGCCATTAGGGCTGCAGAAAACCATCTTCTTAATTCGACTTTAACTTACTTTTTGACCATGGAAATTGACTAGTAACCAATTATTTTCATTGTGCTGCTAATTGGTAAACTTTTGGTTGGATTACTTGCTTGATTTCATGGTTGAAAGTTTCTGCTGTAGCAAATCATTTATACAGCCACTTGGCTGTCATAAAAATACTCTAAAAATTCATTACAACGGCCATCTAATACCGCTAAAGTTGTGTTGAATTGTTGGGAACTTATCTACATGTTTTATGCTTTATAACTCAACTAATCTTTGATGCTTTAACTGGTTAAATTTGCAGTAGTTATTTGATTTCATTGCTGATATATATCTCTTTTTACTACTGTAATTAGGGACAACAATTTTAACTTATTTGTCCACTTAACATACTACATGCAAACTTGGCTTTTCTTGTGTCTCAAGCAGGTACAAACACTTTCTACAGGTACTGTTATCGCACGGTTTGTAGGAAAGGGCCAAGGGCTTTGAAACCGGCGTAACAGGAGCTTCCCCACCCAATGTCACCTCGATGGGGGGCTCTTTCTATTTAGGAGGGCAAGTCCAAGGGAGACGTCCCTAAAGTCAACCTGGATAAATGAAGGGAAAAGGATAAAGATAAGGCCAAGTCAAGAGAAACCCTTCCACAGATTGATGCCCAAGATAGTCACAAGAACCACTGCTGAAGCACCTGTTTGCGAGACAAAATAGAGACAACTAGGATATATGCTTGCAACGGGTTAGTATGAATGACTATCTTCTATTCAATATATGAGCAATAATTAATGCTATTATTGACGAAGTCAGTGATGGCTAAATAAGCAAAGATTTGTAATCACTTCTCAATAAAAGCATAAAGGACAAATAGCATTCAATGTGATCAATTCAAACCATGTATCAAAATATCAATGCAATAGATCAAGCTCATATAACAATGCTGCCACGTCACT
>ML794812.1:345391-355578 GCA_009831015.1 Picea engelmannii | reverse complement strand
GTTGGCGAGGTTTCTGCACAACCTCTTCTGACTGGACAGGTGACTAGACCTAGACATCTCATTAGCTAATCGAGCAGATTGCAGAGTTCCTCCCATCTGATATGACTAGGCACCGTGACTTTGAGTAATCTCCGATACACTTCCTCCATTTCTGTATATTTGGCGAATGTGGGCTTGGTGAGGAATATGTATCGAATCTCATGCTAGATGTTGATGTCAAACTGAATGGCATCCAGGAAAGCTTTGCCAGTGATTCTCCCTTGTATGCCAACAAACTTGGAACTGTCCTTTGATACTTCAGCCAATTTCTTCTTGTAATCCTGAAGTGTCATCAATTTATCATTAATGACTTTCAGACCAGGTAAACCTTTCTTCTGGGGAGCCTCGATCTTGTGGAAGAATTTATGTACCCCTAGGTCCATGGTCTGAACCTTTTCTTCTAGTTGAAGCATCAATCCCCTCTTGGTCAAAACTCTTTTGACCTCAAGGATGGTTTTTGTTCTGTCCTCTATCTTCAACTCTTCCAGCTCTTCTTTGGTCTTGGAATTGAGGAATCTGATTATATCATTAGCCTGAGTTGGTATATCTCCCAATTCAACTTTGATCTTCTCAATGGCCTGTTTACTCCTCTGGACCAACTCGTTCTGTTCAAACATGTTTTGGATCATGCGCCATATATCATTCATGGACTTTGTGATATCTGTCCATACATTCTCTTTGACCTCAACCAAAGTCTTCCCTGCCATTGTTTGCTTTTCAAGCTGCTGTAACTCCTTTCTGAGCTGCTCAGCTTCCTGCCTTTCTTTGGATAAGCTGGTTTGGAAAGAATTTTCGAGTTCCTGGAGGTTCTCAACTTCCTTCTTCAGCCTGCTGATTTCTGTCTCTTGCAGGTTCATTTTCTCCATTGATTTAGCGAGATCGGTTGTCCCTTCCTGCGGTGTCACTGGTGTTGCAGATGGAAATGTTGTTACTGTTGCTGTGCTTGTCCTTGAGATTGGGATAGCAGTCAATGGGATGGCCTCCATAGATTTCAACTGTTCTTTCTCCTTTAGCAGTTTCTCCATTTCTGCTTCGATTTCTTTTAGCTGAGCATTCTGCTCCATGAGCAGCTTAAGCATTTCATCCTTCTCACCTTCCTTCTCTTCTATCTCTTTCGCCTGTGAGTCTTCTGTAGGCGGGAGTTTCAGCTGTTTCCTCAGGGAGGCGATGTCTGCATTTTTCTTCTTGATCATTTCTTCTGCAGCTTTGACATTCGAGGGATCATAGCCAATCTTCAGGACCAGCTCCTCCAAGGTTTTAATTCTGTTGTCTTTTGTGAACGATGAAATATTTTCCAGCTTGAGTTGTGTCTGCGCATGGTTCAATGATACCTGAAATTTAGCTGCATAAGCTGAAGCATGTGCCAATGTGTGGAAAACCATCTCCCCTGTTTGTTTGTGCAGATCCATCTGATCTACTGGGTGTACGTCCTTCGTCTGGAATTCGTAGGTGGCCCTCTTGTAGTCTGAGATCACCTTGGGATCTGGTACCTGCGCTTGGAGGTAGGCCATGTGCATCCTACCTTTCTCTGTGTCGAATGCAGACAACAGTCTATGCTGCGCAGTCGACGTTTGTTTTCGAAACTGGGCATAAGTGCTACTAGTAAGTGTTTGATTCTTCTTCTTGATCATCTCATATTTCTCGAAGATGCCCAATTTAGGCCCAGTCTTGCCTGGCTGATCATTCAGGGGTGAGTCTGTGGATTTCTTCGGTACTGTTGGGGTGATGCCCTGATAAAGGTTTGAACCAAAAGGTGGAATGATCGGCTTGATCACTGTGGTAGTTACTGTGGTAGGTGGGGCCTCTTGTTCTACTGTCGCACCAGACGTTGAGACTGTCTTTGGTCTCTTGGTGTGCATTTTGAACTCTTCTGATGATACCTCTGTTACAGCCGGAGATGACTCCTGTCGAGGCCTCTTCTCCTTAGGGACCTGTGGCATGGTAGTTTGTTGCACAGTTGTTGGTGGAACCTGTTGCTCCACTTCAACCTGCTATTCCACCTCAACCAAAGTGTCAGGCACCCACACTGTCTGATTTGCAAATTTTTCGATCTCTGGCTTGGACTCATGAGCATACGGGATGTTTTTATTTTTCACCCGCATTTTTGAAATGATCCTGTATGGATCATAGTGCCATGTGAAACTCGTAAAGAATTTCATCTCCTTCAACATTATGTCCGCTTCTACCCCGACGCCTCGACTATTGCAGATGAAAGAACCAATCTGCCCCTTGATTCTCAATTGCTGCTTCTTCTTCATGGAAACAAAATGAATGTCATCTAAATTCATTATCTGCCTAATATATTCTAACGCAAAGATTCTTACCGGCACATATTGAGGTAGTTTGTAAGGTGCCAATTCGCACCCAAAAACTCTGATCTCGGTGTCATTCTGATACAAGTACCGGTCTCTTGTCTTTGTGTTTTCCGAGAGATGCAAAATTCTCTGGACTTCATCATTTATTCCTGGCTCAAGCCTTCCACTCAACATGCTTACCACCGGGTGGTAAAACTGATCAATGAATGCTTTGAAGTCGCATTCAACAGAGTTACGCTTCAACAAAGATGTCCATGCGGTGACTGGCTGTGGCCTTCCATCTGTGTCCATTTTCTGCATAGAAAAACTGAATTTATCGGCTTGATATAAAACAAACATATAGGCCAATATGGACGAATATCTAAACATGCCCTCCGTGCCAAAGTTCACGAACTGCTCGTGAATATTGTCGGCCAAGAAGGTACTGAAATCAAACTGTGTTGTAGGTTTTTCATCATTGGAGAAAATGGATAGAAAACCCAGGATGGGCTCATCTACCCACTGGTCGGAATAGTACCCTAACAGAGCACAGAGGGAGGAAATGATCTGATTTCCCTTGGTGGAGAACATGGACGACGGGTAAGGGATATTTGTGGAAGGGAGTGGAGCGGAGGTTGGAAGGAACAACTCGAATATTTGAGCTCTCTGGGGAATAGTCATGTTTTGATACAACTCTGTAAGGATTTCTAGGTTGAACGGGGAAAAAGACTCAGCACGGGGGATTTGCATCATCTGCTCAATGTCTTCGGGAGTGATGAAGAAGAGGACGTCTCCAGATGATGAGACGATGGCCCTCTGGTCGGGAATATAATGAGCTCGGCATTTGAGGGAGAATTCGGGAAAGTGGTGTATCTGGGGAAAAAGATACAGGGGAAAATTGGACTCCCAGAGTCCAATCTCATCGCTCTAGTCCAGGAACACTTCCCGGAGCCATGACTGGAGGTCTGAAAAATCAAAGTCGCAAATGGTATCTGCGATCAACCTGTCTTTATCCACCAACGGAATTTTGTCTAGGTCAATAGGAGGAATAACAAAAGGATTCTCTTCTCCTTCTGCTAGACTTGGCTTTGGCGCCATCTCTGCAACAGTACCTGCAATAAACAATAGGTTAGTGGAATCGACTGACTGTGGATGAAGGCGATGGGGAAACGATGGAGGAATAAGAGGTAAGTTTTCTGGCGCGATGGATGAATAATGAATGAAAGGAGAATAATGGTAGTTTTATTCAAAACTGGGGTCGGTTGGATGCGGGAGACAAGTCAGAAGGATAACGGGTACGTTATCCTGTAATAAATGGACAACGAGCCACTTGGGGGTGATGTGGTAGGTGACGGTGGCTAAAACATACAGACGGGTGACGAGGCGGCCAGGGATTGGTGATAAAGTCACAATTAGGGGCTGTTCATGAGTGAAAAGGGTGATGGACTGACAGCAGGGACTGACAACAGTTATGGGATGGGACACAACTCGGGAACAAGCGGAGCAAGTGGCATCAGTGGAGGATGACGTCCCTGAGTGATGGAGGCTATCAGATGACATATGGTGAAAAGATTTCAGGACCAACAAAATCGTGCCACCTATGACAAGGAGCCCGTCGGAGGGAAATATCTATTCTAGACCCCCCCCTTTTGGTTAAAAGCAGAACACCAAGGGGGGTCCGAAATCCATTGTAAACCGTTGATCTGCGTGCCATTTTCCTGGCCGCAGATCTTAGCACGTCATTTATTACTCATTCCGGACCCCCCCCCTTCATTAAAGGCATAATGGATGGGGGGGTCCAGAATCCANGGTTAAAAGCAGAACACTAAGGGGGGTCCAGAATGCTATGTGCGCCATAGATCTGAGCGCCACAATCTGGACCGCTGATAAGTGTAGGAAATATAAATCATGGGCGGAAAAAGGATGTGTCGGGAAAACTTAGGGTAAGTGCCTTTTATGGGTTTTTCCAATCTTTTCACATAAACACCACCAAGGGGACATCATCTAAGTTATTATTAGGCAATGGAGACATGGTGTAGCATATCATCAATCTGGTTTCATGGGTAATGAAGCAAATGCAGCAACTAACCTACATGCTAACCTATTCTCCTAGGACAATTAACCCAGATTAAATTGTTGGGTTAATAAATTACTCTATCTAAGGGCTATCTGACCAGGATTAGACAGCCTGGTCAGATTTATTCACTAATCTACCTAAGGGCTATCTGACCAGGATTAGACAGTCTGGTCAGACTTATTCACTAAACTATCAACATTTAAAATTTAAAAGAACTTGACCATGCTTGAAAGGTATGTCCAAGTTACTATTATTGCATGGGTCTTTTTCTTTTCAATTCTTTTATGCCCTCTTTTCTTTTACTATTTTTCTTTCTTTTCTTTTCTTTTTCTTTTTCTTTTCTTTTTCTTTTTCTTTTCTTTTCTTTTTCTTTTTCTTTTTTCTTTTTCTCAAATTATTTGCCAATAAAAACACTAGATACAGATAATATCCAAGTCATCAATTGATTCCCATAATTTATGGGGTGATAACAGTATCCAGAGAGTGTTCCAGGGCAAGACCAAGTCACCACACTTCTGAAATTAAAATTTATSTGACTAGTCACTAGWAGGGTGTGAACAAGAGAGACCAAGCTAAGAAAAGTTATGGGTTTTGTCTGTTTTGACAAAGGAAAAGGTATTTTGATCGAGATCTAAGCCAGAAAGGAGAAATCTGACTTCTATAGGAGATTCATGACATCTAGCAATAGTCYAGTGCTCACACAAGGTCTAGTTTTAACGAGTAAGAACTATGATGTATGGTCTATTAAAATGAAAAATTTCCTYYGAACTGAAGATTGTTGGGAAGCATTAGTYAATGGGTTTCAGTAGCCAAATTTGGCAGATCTACTGTAATGATCCCAAGCTAAATTTTTCGCTTGGAATCACTAACTACCATTGATTTGTTGATGTGCAGGTGTTTATTGAGTTATCTAGTTATTAAGTACATTCATACAAGATTCATCCAAAACATGAAGATCACAATACATCCAAGATATAAAAGCACAAACAAAGATCTGACATTTATTATGAGCAATACGGAATCAATACAATAGATAGTCAATCTGGAAAAATCCTCAGATGGGCGGAAAGACAATAGATATGAGCTGCTACAAAATGCTCTGCCGATACAAAATAAGCCTCCAAAGGCTGAATAGGAAATGAAGATCAATACAAGCAGATCTGATTGCCAACTCTCCAGCTGAAGAGTGCCATGCTCCACTTGAAGACTGAAACCCTCAATAAATCGATCCTACTGAAGGAAGACTCCAAAGGAGTCCAAACTTGGCAAGATGATAGATCAGGGTGGTAGGATCACCCTCTTGAAATCTCAAGTTGAACGCCCAAGGAAAACCTTTCCAAACTATGAATCTTCTGCTGAAGTTGTGCCCTCTTTGATGCCTGAAACCCTAGATGATTCAGCCCTCATGAGAAAAGCCTTCAAATGCCCTGAAACTCCCTAGGAATGTAGATTGGGCTCTGAGAACCTTGTAGGAGAAGTTTCAAACTCAGATTCCAGGTGTAGCCTTATAGATCTGAGATTTACTGAATCATAGGACGTCCCCTTAGCCTCCAAGACGTCCCACTCTGAGGATAAATATATGATGGTGATAAATCTCAAGAAAAAACCCTTAAAATGATGGTAGTGCCCTTGCAAATAAAACCCAAGTGTTAGAATGGACACATGCTCTCTTGATAAGTTGGGTCAAACCCTCCTCTAGAATATGGTGCGCCCTTGCTGGAAACACAAGAACAATACGACCCTGCTACCTTCTAAAGCGCTAGATGGAAATATTCTCAGAGTAGAATGGTGTGGAGGAATATTTCATCCTCGAGACAAAGATGTGGAACAAGGTGAGTGGGTATTTCACCACTGAGTTGCTCACAAGGGTTTGTACAAAAAAACCCCCAAACTAAATGCTCAAGAGAAATAGAAAACAATATACCAAATCCAGTATGACTAATGGGTGTGCCCCAACCTCTTACTTATACTTTTCCTTCTAATTCTCTGTTGAGTTAGGTTAACTCCCAAAGTTAGCTTCTATTCTTCTGTTGAGTTATCTTTTACCCCTTTTATCCTTTTTCTTCCTTAAGTCAAATTAAAAATATAACTTAGTTTAGTTTACTTTCCCCCTCAATGTGAGACTATGACCTAGTGGTGATGCCCAGGCCACTGAGTCTCCTCAACACCTCTCTATCAAGAGGTGGGGGAAATTACAGTCTCCCCTGCTTGAAATTGCTTGTCCTCAAGCAATTCCAAACCTGCTTCTCTTACCACCTGCTCCTTTTCCCATGTGGCATCCTCAATGGGTAAATCCTTCCATTTGATCAAGTATTCTTTGATGCTTCGATTTCTGAGCCTTTTCTCTTGGACCTCTAATATCTCCTCTAGAATCAAAACAAGTTGTCCTTCCTCATCCAGGGGAGGTAGTACCTCAATGGGTCTAATGTGTTGGCCGAGGGCTTTCTTAGGGCAGGAGACATGGAAGACATTGTGTATTTTGCTACTTGGTGGAAGCTCCAACTCGTAACTATCTTCCTGCTAACTCTGTAGGGTCCAAAGAAATGTGGTTGTAGTTTATCTGCTCCACTCCTTTTTATGGACGCCTACCTATATGGTTGGAGTCTTAAGTAGACCAGGTCACAAACCTCAAAAGTACGATCAACTCTGTGCTTGTCTGCTTGGACCTTTTGCTAGTTCTATGCTCTTTGTAGATGATCTTTCAGTTCCCTAAGAATGTCTTGGCTCTGCTGTATCCAATCCTATACCATAGGTGCACTGCTGTCACCGAAATCAATCTCCCCAAAAGATAGAGGATCATAGCCATACAAGGCCCTGAAAGGTGGAATGCCTATGGATGTATGTTGGGTGGCATTGTAGCAGTACTCTCCCAAGTGCAACCATCTGGCCCACGCTTTATGTTGTCCTGCCGCATAATTTCTGAGGTAACCTTCCACCCACTTGTTGACGATTTCTATCTGTCCGTCTGTCTGAGGGTGATAGTTGGTGCTAGGGGTTAAGGCCGTACCAACCAACCTAAATAATTCCTGCTAGAATGTACTCATGAACCTGCTATCCCTGTCGCTGACAATGGTCTTGGGTAGGCCGTGCAACCTGAAGATTTCCCTGAAAAACAATTCGTCCACCTGTGCTACACTGAAGTCAATGGCTATGTTGAAGAAATGTCCGAACTTTGTCAACCTGTCCACTACTACAAATATGCAATCCTTCCCTTGTGTCTTTGGCAGCCCGGTGATGAAATCCATGGATATGCTTTCCCATTTGTGCTTCGGAATGGGTAGGGGTTGTAGCAATCCTGCTGGGTGCGTGTGCTCATCTTTGTTCTCCTGACATGTAGTACACTCCTTAACATGCTTAATCACATCCTCCTTGAGGCCCTTCCATGATAACCTCTCTCTCACCTACCTGTACGTCTTGCTGATTCCCTGATGACTTGCCATTTTTGAGTCATGGTATGCATGTAATATCTTAGCCTTGAAGGTTGTTTCAGGAACCAACATGATATGGTCCTTATAGCAGATGAGATCATTCATAACCTTGAAATTATCATCTTGTATCTCCCCATCCAATAACTGGCATGCGAACTGATCTTTTGTATACTCCATCACCAAATGATCTTTCCAGTCAATTGATACCCCAGTCATAGCAAAGATGGATGGCCTCCTAGATAATGCATCAGCCACCATGTTGTTCTTTCCTTTGACAAATTCAATGTCAAAGTCATAGGCCTGTATTCTACTTACCCATTTCTGCTTCCTCTCATTCAAATCCTTCTGCTCTAACAGATATTTGAGATTGTTATGGTCTAACTTGACCACAAATCGGGCACCAACCATGTATTATCAGAATTTAGCTAGTGCATGTATGATAGCCATCATTTCCTTGTGATAAATGTTGTAGAGTAGCTTGAGACCCCTGAGTTTCCGACTCTCATAGGCAAGAGGGTGCCTCTTCTGCATCAGTACAACCCCTATTCCTTCCCCAGATGCATCACACTCCAAGGTAAATGGGAGACTAAAATCTGGAAGGGCTAAGACTGGGCACGTACTCATCACTTCCTTCATCTTGTCCATCGTTTCTTAAGCTTCCTCGTCCCAATTGAAGGCTCCCTTCTTAGTCAAATTGGTCAAATGTGCACACAGCTGAGAAAATCCTTTGACAAACTTCCTGTAATAAGTGCACATACCCAGGAATCCTCTTAATTCTGTGAGTGTTTTAGGAGTAGGCCATTCCATGATGGCTTGTATTTTCTCCTAGTGTACCTGTACCCCTTTTGCCCCGATGATGTGTCCTAAATAGAGGACCTCTGTCATTCCAAACTCACATTTGGACTCCTTAGCATACAGTGACTATTCCTCCATGATTGACAAAATCTGATCTATATGCCTAAGATGTTCCTCCCATGTCTTGCCGTAAATAAGCAAATCATCAAAAAATACCAACAGGTACTTCCTCAGCTGCTTGTTGAACACATGGTTCATACATGATTGGAACGTAGCAGGGGCATTGGTCAAGCCAAAGGGCATCACCAGAAACTCATAATGGCCGTAGTGACATCTAAAATCTATTTTTGAGATGTCTTCCTCCCTCATCTTGATCTGATGATAATCAAAGTGAAGATCAATCTTAATGAAGTAGATGGCCCCATGCAATTCGTCCAACAGTTCATCAATCCTTGGTATTGGGTATTTATTTTTTATGGTCTTTTTGTTCAAATCCCTGAAGTCAATGCACATCCTCATAGTGCCATGTTTCTTCTTCACCAACACCACTGACGAAGCAAAAGGGCTACTACTGGGCCTGATGTGCCCCATGTCCATAAATTCCTTTATGGCCTTCTCTATCTCATCTTTGTACTTCTTGGGATGTCTGTATGGTGTGGTGATAACTGGTTTGGCCCCTTCCTCTAGCTCAATAATGTGCTCAAACCCTCTATCTGGTGGTACCCCTGGAGGAATAGGTCCAAACACCTTGTGGTGCCTGTCAAGGATTTCTTTGACCTCTGGGGTGTAATGAACCTTGCCCTGTTCATCCATACATGTCACCACCCTACATTCTGCTGTGTATACTATCTCATCCCTCCAGAAGATGGCCTCCATCCTCTTGTCCGTGACTACCTTTGCAGCATTCCCTGTCATGTCCCGAAGCACTACCTTTCGTTCACCTTCCTCTGTGAATGACATTTCCATAGTTTTGTAGTTGGTGGTGATAGGCCCCAATGTGTTGAGCCACTGAACCCCTAGGATGATGTTGGTATTCGGAAGGTCCATGACATAGACGTCCTGTGTCAGCTCATGTCTACCCAAGGTAAGCTTCATGCCTAGAATGTATCTGTCGTAGGGCATAATGCCTCCGCCTGCTACCTCCACCTTGAATCCTTCAAACTCTACTGTGGGTATGTGCCTTCTTTTCAATAATGCAGAATCAATGAAGTTGTGGGAAGCTCCTCCATCAATCAAAACTGAGACCCTCTGCACCTGCAAGACCCCCCTCATTCGGAAGGTGTTATACTTTGACACTCCGCTGATAGATGCCAAGGTGGACATACTTTCCTATCCTGTGATCTGCTCCTCTTCTGTCTCAATGGTATCAGCCTCCATGTTCTGTATCTGGCCGATCTCTTCTTCCTCCTCGTTGTCTGAGGTGACCTCAATGTAATGCACTTGACCATGGCCCATGCATTTGTGTGTTGGGTTCCATGGTTCTTTGTACGTGAAGCATAGTTGCTTCCTTCTCAATTCCCTCCTAGTGTTTTCATCCACTCTGCCACATCCCTT
>ML794812.1:331437-342848 GCA_009831015.1 Picea engelmannii | reverse complement strand
ACAGTTGAAGAACTCATGGGATATTTGTTAACCCATGAAAGTAGGTTGAGTCGAAATGTTGAATCTTTGGAGAATGTAATTCAGTATCACCCCTCTGTAAGTGTAATATACCAGATATAAAAAGTATGAAGAACATAAATAAAATTCTAGAAATGGCAGAATAACAACAATATAACTAGAACATTCACCACAATAGCACTGAAATGATATAAGAATAACAACAGAAATAACACTTTGATTCTGAAAGAAATGTTCACGGGCCTCTTCGAGGGGGCAACCTCCAGTTGAGTAGAGCTCTATTACAATAATATCCAAGCTAGGGTTCTCATACCCTTGACTCCTATTTATACTAAATATGTTTATCAAAAGAAGCATCTAGAGGAAGATCCTTCTAGAAGTGGAAGCTTCTATTAGGTCTTCTTACATTCGACTTATTCTATTTTATTGCAAGTCCTTATTAATATTGACCTTTATTACATCAAAATATATTGTTCTACCTATGTGTGGGTTAGGATCCTAACATGTTCTCCCCCTTAAAAACAACCTTGTCCTCAAGGCTTGAGATGCGGAAATTGTTGCAGAATGGTAGCTGGTTCCCAAGTGGCATCTGCTGGAGTTGTATCTTTCCACTAGACTAACACTTCCTTGATGGTTCTATGACACAAGAAATGCTCACTCTAGTCCAAAACTGCTTGTGGTTGTATCCAAATGGATCATTCTTCGAATAACTTGGGAAGGTTGGTTTGAATTTGGCACTTAGTTCCAACCACCTTCTTTAAGCATGAAACATGAAAAACAGGATGTAGCTTCGAATGACTGGGAAAAGCTAATTGATAGGCCACCTATCCCACATGCTTGAGAATGGTATAAGGACCATAAAATTTGGGTGCTAGCTTCTGGCAATGCTCGTCCTTGAGGGAATATTTCTTGTAAGGTTACAGTCAAAGAAACACCTGATCCCCTTCTGCAAATTGATGTTCAGAGTGACCTTGATCTGCTTTTTGCTTCATGCGATTATGTGCCATGACCAAATTCTCTTTGAGGGTATGAAGAATAGCCTCTCGAACTGTAAGTGTTTGGTCAACCGCCTGGACCTTCGGGACACCCGGTAGGTATGAGAGAATTGAAGGTGGCTTTTGTCCATATACCGCTTCAAAAGGAGTCATGCATGTAGTTGTATGGTATGAAGTGTTGTACCACCATTCAGCTAGGGGTAACCATTGAGCCCACTGATTTTGATTTTCCAAGGAAAAGCAACTCAAATATGTTTCCAAACACTTGTTGACAACTTCCGTTTGACCATCAGTCTAGGGATGATAAGTTGTGCTGAGATGCAATTGGGTGCCTTGTAGCTTGAACAGTTCTTGCCAAAAATTTCTTGTGAAAGTTGGGTCGCGATCAGAAACAATAGAGTGCGGCATGCCATGAAGCTTGAAGACCTGATCCATGAAAATTTGAGCCACCATGGATGTTGTAAACGGGTGTTGAAGAGTGCAGAAATGAGCATACTTGGAAAGACGATCAACAACTACCATGATGAATGATTTATTTCCTGATTTGGGTAAGCCTGTAATAAAATCCATAGAGATATCAATAAAATCCATAGAGATATCCCTCCAAATAGTAGGTGGAATCAGAAGCGGTTGTAGTGTGCCTGAAGATTTGATTGTTTCTCCCTTGTTGCATTGACACACATCAAATTCAACAACAAATTTACGAATGTCTTGTTTCATACCATCCCAAAAAAAAGAACGTTTGACCCTGTCATAGGTTTTGGTGAACCCTGAGTGCCCCACTGTGGGTGTAGCATGAAGCTCAAAAAGTACCATGGATTTAAGCTTTGATTGTTTACTAAATACAAACAACCTTTGTATCAAAGCTCATCATGGAGCCAAGAGAACCCTGGGGAAATTGGAGCATTGGACTGCAATTTTTGGATCGGATGCAAACTTTTGGGATCTTGTAGCCATTCTTGGCGAATGGCTTGGAGGCAATCTAGTACAATGAAAGAAACAGAAAAAAGGGACCCTTCGTCTTCATATTTTTGGGAAAGTGCATCTGCAACCACATTTTATTTTCCTTTCCTGTAAATGATCTCATAATCATATCCAAAGAACTTAGTCACCCATTTTTGTTGCTCCAGGGAGGAAATACGTTGTTCTAGAAAATACTTGAGGCTTTGATGGTCTGTCTTAATTTGGAAACATTTCCCCAATAGATAAGGGCGCCACATATCAATGACATGCGGAATAGCCAACATTTCCTTTTCATAGATTGATTTGCCTATATTTCTTTCAGATAGTTGCTTGCTAGTAAAGACCAAAGGCCAACCCTCTTTCATAAGGACAACAACAATTCCTTTCACTGAAGCATCACATTCCAAGACAAAGGTCTTTGTGAAATCGGGAAGGGACAAGACTGGAGTGGTGCACATGGCCATCTTCAAGGTTTGAAAATCTTGAGTGGTGGTTGGGTTCCAAGTGAAAGAGTTCTTTTTTAGGAGAGCAGTGAGAGGTGTTGCAATCTTTCCATAATTCCTAACAAACTTGCTGTAATAACCTATTAAGCCTAGAAATCCACGCAATATTTTGAGAGTCTTTGGGTGAGGCCAATCTTACATAGCTTCAATCTTTTTAGGATCCACCTTGATGCCATCCTTGCCAACCAGATGACCCAAGTACTCTACTTTTGAGGCGCCAAAAGCACATTTAGACTATTTCAGGAAACGTTAGTGCTGAGAGAGTAGATGGAGAACTCGATCCACATGAGAAAGATGGTATGTCCAGGTTTTTCTATAGATGAGGATATCATCAAAGAAAACTAAGACAAAATGACGTAGAAAAGGACGAAAGACATGATTCATGAGGCTTTGGAAGGTGGAGGGGGCATTACACAAGCCAAAGGGCATGACCAAAAACTCATAGTGGCCCTCATGAATTCTAAAGGCAGTCTTGGGAATGTCTACCTCTTTCATACGTATCTGGTGGTAGCTCAAACGAAGATCAAGTTTAGTAAAGAATTGGGTGCCACTCAATTCATCCAGGAGGTCATCAATGACAGGAATGGGAAATTTGTCTTTAATGGTAAGTTTGTTGAAGGCACAAAAGTCAGGACACATTCTCCAAGAACCTTCTTTCTTCAGGATCATGAACACCAGAGAAGAGTAGGGGCTTGTACTAGGGCGGATATCACCTGCATTAAGGAGTTCCTGGACCATTTTATCAATTTCATTTTTTGGGGAAAAGGGGTGATGATACGGACGAATATTGGGAGGAAGGCTTCCGGGTACAAGGGGAATGGAATGATCATGAACACCATGGGAAGGAGGGAGTTCCTGGGGAGTGGAAAAAGCCACTTGATGTTTAGAAAGGATGGCTTGGAGGTCTTGCAGCACCGAGGGTGTCTATGTTGCTTGTATGGCATGGAGTTGGGAAATAACACCAGAATGACCTTTTTTTAGCATCATTTCCATGCGATAGGAACTAATGATCTCAGGTGAATCGACGGTGATTCCCTGGAACTTATATTGGTGGCCCTCTTGGTCAAATTGCATGGTTAATTCCTTGAAATCCATGAGAATGGGACCCAAATTGCTTAGCCAGTCTACACCCAACACAATGTCACAACTGCCCATGTCGATAGCAAACATATGTGATTTCAGGTAGTAGTCACCAATTTGGAGATGCAAATTTTCACAATCTCCTCCACATTTCATGGGACCACCATTGGCAATCATGATTTGGAAATTATTGACGGCATGGATGTAGCAATGAGTTTCTTGGGCAATGCGACGATGAATAAAATAATGTGTGCTTCCACTATCAACCAGAATGATGACCTTCCGATGCTTGATGTAACCGATTAGCTTGAGGGTTTGGGGAGTGGAGAAGCCAGTGAGAGCATTGAGGGAAATGACAGGTTCTACTTCAGTAGGGTCTGAGGGAGGGGTTATGTTAGTGGTTTCAGGTGACTCAGACACAAGGGGAGTTTCAACATCCTCTTCTGAAATATCCTCGGAGATGACCATAAAAAGATTTTGTTCCTTACACTTGTGGCCTGAGAAATATTTGTCATCACAATTATAACAAAGACCTTTGAGTTGGTGTTCATCCATTTCAGCCCTGGTCAATTTTTGGATCTTTAGTGGAGTAGAGGGAGTAGTGGGATTTACTAGTTTAGGGCGAGGGATAAAGGCGGGTTTCCAGTTTTGAGAAGATACAACCTGTTGTGCTTCTTTAGCTCTTTTAGTATCCTCTACCCAACTCTGAGGCTGAGCCATGAGGACATGGGCTTGAATATCATCCCTGAAGCCACTGATAAAACACTCTCGGAAAAAGGCATCATACATGCCCTATGTCTGAAAAGCCAGGCGCTCAAAGGCAGCTATAAAGTCTTCCACTGTTCCTAATTGTTTCAACTTTGTCAAACAGACCAAATTGTTGGTGGCAATGTCAAAGTGTTCATACAGCTCTGCCACAAAGTGTGTCCAAGCAATATACCCTTGACGGGAAGTTTTTCTCCATTGCCACCATTGCCAATGTTCTTGATCTAGATGGAGAACACCATACCGTAGTTTGGCCAAGTCATCTGTAATGTCATATAAAGAGAAATAATGTTCCATTTGGGTTACCAAACTAGTGGGGATCGAGCCATCAAATTTGGTCACATCCACCCGTGGAAGGCGTAGGTCACGTTGAAAGTGACGGTGTGGAAATTTATGGGAATGAGAGGAATGTTCACCTTTAGTATATGGGGGTGAGTCAGAGGAAGGGTTATCTGTAGGGATATGAAGCTTGGTGCAGAGTGACGAAAAGATAGATTCAATATGGGTGGTCAGGTCTTGTTTGATTTCCTCCATTGAGGATTGCATTGTTGTATTGATGGCAACAACAGTGGCATTGGGTTGTTTCACTTCTTGTTGGGTCTCGATCAGACTAGATTGCAAGGTATTGAAGCGAGCTTCCAAGTTTTGGCTACGGGTATGGGCCATGAGGATGAGGGAACTGAAAAGGGGCGGGTGGGGTCAAAATTTTTTCTGAAAAATTATATGTATGAATGTGATAAGGGTGAAGAGATGAATCCAATGGAATAGGTCTCAAATAATGGTGAAAAAATTTCCAGACTTTTTTTTTTTACACCTACGGAGTTATACTCTGGTTTGAATAATACTACAGTGATGAAATGCCCAAATTCTTAACCAGGAAGAAAAATGTATTTACTTGGAAACCCGAACACTGTTGCACGAAAATAGATCTTGTCTGTTTTAATTTGCTTATGTTTCTATCCCCAAGGGTTAGGTATTCAAGATTTCTATAGACAAGGGTTTTCCCTGTGCTATAGCTCTCTGATATACGTGCGGGTTCCAACAGTAGTACTTAGCCCAATATCTTAGGGCACTAACTAAGGAGGATATACCGTACCCTTAATCGTACTACTCGACTACCCAGGTACTAGAGAGTATCTTCTTGAGTGCTATTCTCAGTGGCACTATAGCAGTCAGGAAGCCGATCGGTTTATCTAAAGAGGGCTTTAGGAAATCTAGTTCGATCCGTACACAGGTGTTATCTGATGCAATACCACTCGAAGGGTACCAACAAGGGTTACAAGGGTGGCCAACAGATGTGTGCTTAATAACCACTTGTATTTCCTGCATGTATGAATCCCTCAACCACGGGTTTATGTGCATAACAACAGATCTCTGTGGCTTAGAGACGCCAAAATACATCTCTACCCTGAAAAAAAAAAAAAATTACCGACAATTTCTGCCAAGGAAAGTGCTCTGATACCACTTGTAATATACCAGATATAAAAAGTATGCAGAACATAAAAAAAATGCTAGAAATGGCAGAATAACAAAAATATAATCAGAACATTCACCACAATAGCACTAAAATGATATAAGAATAACAACATAAATAACACTTTGATTATGAAAGCAATGTTCACAGGCCTCTTCGAGGGGGCAACCTCCAGTTGAGCAGAGCTCTACTACAATAATATCCAAGATAGGCTTCTCATACCCTCGACTCCTATTTATACTAAATATGTCTATCAAAAGAAGAATCTAGAGGAAGATCCTTCTAGAAGCGGAAGCTTCTATTAGGTCTTCTTACATTCAACTTATTCTATTTTATTGCAAGGCCTTATTAATATTGATCTTTATTACATCCCAATATATTGTTCTACCTATGTGTGGGTTAGGACCCTAACAGTAAGTAGAGGCAGAGTTTGAGGGAATAAAAGAAGAGGTAGATGCGGTAGAGGTTTCTCTCAAATATGAGAGATAGAAACATCAGAATGTTCAGAACAAAGTGAACACTCAGAACATCCACATAGACACTCTCAAAACCAAAGGGGGAGAGGAAAAACTTTTAATCAGCCAAGATGGACTGACAAATCAAGGATCCAATGTTATTATTGCAAGAAGTTTGGTCACTATGAAAGTGAATGCAAAAAGAAGCAAATTGATTTGAGTAGGGTAGAGAAAATGTTACCAACGCCGAAGAAGGAACATTTGAGTCAATGTTCTTTTCATGTCAAGTCACATAAGAAGCAAGCAACAGTCCTCTCGATGTTGGACAATGGTTGCATCAATCATATGACATGTAACAAAGATTTGTTTTCTAGTTTAGATAGCTCTGTCACATCTCAAATTAAATTGGGAGATGATTATCAAAAGAAAGTTGTAGGCAAGGGTATAATTTATGTATTAACCAGACAAGATGAAAAGAAGGATATTCATGATGTTTATTATCTACATGGTCTTAGACATAATTTAATGAGTGTAGGACAAATGAATGAACATGGTTATAAGTTAATTTTTGAAGGTTCCAAATGTACAATCTTGGACAAACCACCTAGTAAGAAAATTATAGCCAATATACAAATGACCAAAAACAGAATGTTCCCTTTGATATTGAGAAATGTAAGTTTGTCACAATCATATGCCCAAAATGTATCAATCTTAGATGAGACTTGGTTGTGGCATATTATATGGTCATTTACCATTTAGCAGTCTTAGTATTTTATAGAAGAATTCCATGGTCAAAGGTTTTCCCATTATAAATGAACAAAAAAACTCGTGTGAGAGTTGTATTTTGGCCAAATACCAAAGGGGTAGTTTTCTCAATGCTTGCTACAGAGCAAAATAACACCTTGAACTGGTGCATACAAACCTTTGTTGTCCAATGCAAACATAGTCAATAGGAGAAAACTTTTATTTTCTAACATTCATTAATGATTTTAATAGGAAAGCATGGGTGTATTTTCTCAAGCACAAATGAGAGACATTTGAAAATTTTAGAGAATTTAAATCTTTGATAGAGAAACAGAGTGGGAAGTACATCAAAGTAATCACATCGGATTGAGGAGGTGAGTATGACTCCAAGGAATTTGCAATATATTGTAGGAAGCATGGAATTAAGAGACAGTTTACCACAAGATACACTCCACAACAAAATGGAGTAGTTGAAAGGAAGAATCGGATAATAATGAATATGGCCATAAGTATGCTAAAGGAAAATAATTTGTCAAATCAATAATGGGGTGAAGAAGTGGCATGATCGGTCTATATTTTAAATCTGTCACCAACTAGAAGTCTGAAAGATCAAGTTCGCCAAGAACCTTGGAGTGGTATGAAATCTAGTGTTTCTCGTTTTAAAGTTTTTAAATGTGTAGATTATACTCATGTTCCCGAAGAGATGAGGAGAAAGCTTGATGATAGAAACAAAAATTGCATATTTTTGGGATACAATGAATAGTCTAAAGCATATAGGTTGTATAATCCTATTACCAAGAAGTTGATAGTAAGAAGAGATGTGAAATTCCAAGAAGATAAATCTTTTGATAACCAAACAAGTGAAATACTTGTAGAATATATTCCTTCCACACATGAAGATAAGCAGGTGGAAGCTACAGTACAACAATTTTCTCCACCAAGACTTCCAATATTGAAAGTACAGGTTCAAGGAGAACAAATAGAGCACATTTCTTCTTCTTCATCTAGTAATGATTCAGATCCCACTATAGTAAATTTAAGGAACCAAAAAATAAGAAGCTTGAGAGAAATTTATGAGTAGAATGATGAAATGGATCAACAAGCACACTTTGCTTTATTATCATGTCAACCGATATACTTTGAAGAAGAAGGCAAGGAATAAAAATGGGTTGATCCAATGAATGAAGAAATTGAAGCAGTTGAAAGAAACAACATATGGGTTCTTGTGGATCTTCCCACAGGGAAAACCGGCATTGGATTTAAATGGTTGAATAAGAAAAAATTCAATGAGAAAGGAAAAGTAGAGAAGCACAGGGAAATACTTGTAGCAAAAGGGTTTTCTCAACAACTTCATACTGACTATGGAGAAACATTTTCTCTAGTAGCACGTTTGGATACTATTAAATCAGTTTTGGCGGTTGTAGCTCAAAAAAAATGGCCATTCTATCAAAAGGATGTTAAATCAGCCTTTCTAAATGGATTTTTAAAGGAATAAGTTTATGTGTATCAACCACCAAGATTTTAGATCATAGGTAAAGAGTAAAAAGTGTACATATTGAAGAAAGCATTGTACGGTTTGAAGCAAGCTCCAAGAGATTGGTACAGTCACATTTATACTTATTTTCTCAACAATGGGTTCATCAAGAGTAGCAATGAGCCCACACTTTACACCAAAAGAGACGAGAGAGGTAATATTTTGATAGTTTGTCTCTATGTTGATGACATGATTTATACAATAATTTTTTTGTTGAATGGATTCAAAGCAACCATGCAAAGTGAATTTGAAATGACTAATCTTGGTCTCATGAAATATTTTCTGGGAATTGAATTTGAGCAATCCAAAAAAGGAAATTTTTATCTGTCACCGAAAATATGCCACAGATATTTTGAAAAGGTTCAAAATGAACAAATGCAAGCCAACACATACACCAATTGCAACATGTACAAAATTAAGTAAACAAGATGAAGGAACATAAATTGATTATACTCTATATAAGAGGCTTGTAGGAAGCCTCATGTACCTTACAACTACCCAGCCAGATATTATGTATGCAGTAAGCTTAATTTGGAGATTTAAGGAGAATCCCAAAATCTCTCATTGGAAAGTTGGAAAAAGAATTTTGACGTATATTGCAGGTACAACAAATTATGTAATTTGGTATTCTACTTTAGAATATGATTCACTTGTTGGATATATAGATAGTGATTTTGCATGTAGTGTTGATGATCAGAAAAGTACTTTTGGGTATGCATTTATGTTTGGTATAGGCTTAATTTCATGGGATTCTAAGAAACAACCCATCATCACAATTTCTTCAGCATAAGCAGATTATGTGGAAGGAACTTCAGCAACATGTCATGCAGTTAGTTTGAGAAGGATCCTTAGTGATCTAGCACATGAAGAAAATGAGCCAACTCCTATATTGTGTGACAACAGTTCAACAATTGCATTGTCTAAGAATTATGTGTTTCACCGCAAGAATAAACACATTGACACTCATTATCATTTCATTTGTGAGCTTGTCAACAATGGTAGCATTATGATTCAATTTTGTGGTTTGAAAGAACAATTAGGAGATATATTCACCAAGCCATTGGGAAGAAATACTTTTGAATTTCAGAGACAACACTTAGGCATAGCTTGTGTTGATTTTTGTAATGGTTGAAATTAAGGGGGAGTGTTAAGTAGATTAATTCCTCCATTACATGTTTTGACCAACTCTGATAGATGATATGCATCTTAAATGCACATACAAGATAGGTAAGATTGCATTTATTAGGTAGGTGAAGGATGGAGTGTTCTAGAGAGTTATTTCTCATCATGTATTTTGTAATTTTAGTTTTATGTGAATGTGAAGAAGAGTTGAACAACTCCATAGTTGTTTTCTTTGTGAATGCTCTATTCCATGAATGGTTTCATATGCTTGGGCTTGAACATGACATGGTGTACATACCTTTCCACAACATTAAATCCATCACATAGTTCACTCCTAGATAAATATATTACCACCATATTGGTGTGTACACTAACAAATGTGTCCATTAATGAAAGATTCAAAGAAATGCTTAAACACTTTGTCTTTGTGAATCCCCATGTGTTATGATAATTTTTTATTATTGTCAAACTTGCCATAATGACATTTTCTTTGTTATATTTGCCTCAAACACTCCCATAATGACATTTTCTTTGTTATCTTTGCCTCCACTCTTGACTCTATAAAATGACCAAACAATTACTCATGGGTTATTTGTCAATTGTAATAACATTGGAAGCTCACTAGTAGTATTAATTACAAAAAAGTTGTTAAATGTGAATTTTTAACAACAAATAATGACATTGAGCCAACCCAAACAAAATAGGTCATCTTTCTTTTTCATGTTCACATATTCCATCTCACTAATAGTATGAACATGTTGATTCATAGTTATTTTATTTCATTCATGATGCTATGCGTTTACCATTTTAAATTCATAAATGATTATAACTTTGGTATCTAAAATGATTATTATTTCAAAACATTGGTGGGTCTCTCAACCACTTGGTATGTAATTCATGTCATCCTCACTAACACAATAATTAATGGCCTGAAAAAACACATAATTAAGAATCAAATTTAAATAAATCAACAATCCACCAATCTTGGATTTTGTCAAGGTCATCATAAAGATAAGGAATATGTTTTTTTTTTTTTAGTTTCACATAAAACTATTTAATAATTATGTTTGGGATTAAAAGCTCTATTAATCTTGGTAAAATTTTCTAGTTTTTATGTTCTTGATTAAGTTTAGATATGAACTTGCACAAATGAACCTTGTCAACCTCACAAAACCTAAAATTTGTATTACAAAAATGAGAATTTTGATCCTTTTCATTCAATTTATAGAATTATCACATCCTCAGTCATTTATCCAAAATGATCATTCCCCTTTTCTAGATTCTGTGCATCTTTATCTATTACACTCTTGCACTTTATTCTTATTGTTTCTAGCAACATTCACCTCGGTGTGACTATAATTTTAAAATATTTTGAGAATGCCTCATAGCTCTCTTTTCCTTAGCCTCATCCCAAGCCTAAGATCAATGAGACATATCCTTTGTATCATTAATGCTTGGAATGACATTTTTGAAGTTGGGTGAGATCCTTAAGAAAAGTAGGGAGAATGTAACATAATTGTTATTATCATCAAACTTATGCATTAGGGATAAACTTATGCATTAGGAATTATGCTTTAACATCCCACTCTTTCATACATTTTCACGTGGTTTGAGAGATAAAGTGAAAAATCAATATTCTCATTAGAAATAACATACTTGGTGGTCTTGATAAATAATTTCCTTTAGTTTTTCATTCTATAGATCTTGGGAATCTCCAAATCATAGACATCTTAACCTAAATAATAAGTAATGGATGTA
>ML794812.1:289218-312012 GCA_009831015.1 Picea engelmannii | reverse complement strand
AGTTATAGTTATTGGTACTCAAGTTACTAATATTCGCTAGTAGTTTAAATATATTATTTTTTATGTTTTTAAAAGATTTAGAAGAATTTTTAAAATTGTAAATATCAATTATTAAAATTATATAATATAAATTTTAGAGAATGTAAATTTAATTAAAGAAATAAAAAATGTAAAATTATACTTTAACCATAATTACAAATTACAAAATTACATAATTGTATATTATGATTGTTAAAAAAAAAATTAAAAGTAAAATATGTAAACTTGTTTGTATATTTATAACAATCAAACAAATTATTAGACTTCAGGATCCATGCCACGCCAAAGAAGATTATTAGTAGACTTCAGGATCCATAGCATTGGTACCGTAGCAAAAGAATATTATTGCTAGAATTCAGGATCCGTGGCAATGGAGTCTCATAATGAAGTGGGTAGAACCACTGGTTTTGCAGCTATGGAAACCAATAGGTTGGATCTTGGATTTGCATCATCTATAGCATTATAGATAACATTTCCTAAGCTTACAAGTTACATGCAAACATCTGCTTAATGCAATAATAGTATTCAATGGAAGGTTGGGTTATGAATAAAATAGTAAGTTAGGAAAATGTAGTATTTTTGGTTGGGAAGAGATCAATAATCATAGCAAAAAGATGTGGCAAAAGAAAAATCATAGATTAATAATCATAGCAAAAAGATGTGGCAAAAGAAAAATAGAGTGAAAGGATGTCAAAAAGGGTCTCGTCAACTTCCCTCTACTTTTTCTATATTGTCAAAAGATCCATATTGTAAAAAGAAATAGGAGTGAAAGTCATGAACTTAGAGCATATAAAGAGTAGTTTAGAATGAATTAACAAAGTTGATTTCCTTGCTATTATAGATCATAGTGATTTAGTTGCATATCATTTATAGGGAAACAATACATATCATGCATAGCACCTCATAAGTTTGTATGGATATCAGGTTTTTAATTAAAGTGAAGTTGAGGGATTCAATAGATATATTTTTTCAACCCTTTAACCCAACAATTCTACTTAAGGAACACTGATAAAATACCTATTATCTTATTACTAGCATTTCACATTATTTGTCAATCAATTATAGAGATGATTTGATATTTCTTTGTACTTACTTTTTATGACTGATTGTTGCTTGTTTGTGTTGTGGGTCTTCTCTATGTATATTGAATTTGGAAAAACATAGAAATTTTGAAAAACACATGTATAAAATACTAGAAAGGATTATTGTGTGGAAAAGTGCTTTCTACAACTTGATACTAGGGAGATGTGTAATTCCTTTCATACTCAACATAGAGTTGACACCTATCATATCTACATATGTATCTATATATATGAAAAACCATCAATCATCATAAATCCATCTTAACTTTGAATCTATCTGAGATAAAGATAGATCAAGTCATTTAAAATACAAATAAAAAATTAAATTAAAAAAATTGAAAAAAGTTAAGATGAATCTTGTTTTATTATGAACAAAAGAAAATTATGGATTAAAACTACATACTATATATCTTTTAAATAAAATTTGAACTCTTTCCCTAACAACTTTGAAATTTTTCTTATATTTTTATATATGTTGAACTTTGTTTAACATTATACAAAAATTTGTAAAAATAATTGGATATTATACACTATTTTCAACACTATTTAGGTATGTTGAACTTTGTTTAACATTAAATACAAAAATTTGTAAAAATAATTGGATATTGTAAACTATTTTCAACACCCCTTTTATATGAAATTCTTCTTATCAATTTTATATATGTTGAATTTTGTTTAACATTATAAATCTAATATACATATAAATCTAATTGAATTTTTATATATGTTGAATTTTGTTTAAATATAAATCTAATATACATTGTCAGATATCTTGGATTTAAATATACAAAACATAATGCAAACAATATACAGTTTGGTGTGCAGTATTGAATGTTGAGATAGATCTAATATACATCGTCGGATATCTTGGATTTAAATCTAATATACATTGTCGGATATCTTGGATTTAAATATACAAATTGTTCTGCAGTATTGAATGTTGCGATAGATTTAATATACATTGTAGGATATCTTGGATTTAAATCTAATATACATTGTCGGATATCTTGGATTTATATATATGATAGTGATCCTATAATGTATATATAACTTATTCTATAGATCTAATATACATTGTCGGATATCCTGGATTAATATATGAAAATGATCCTATAATGTATATACAACTTAGGCTCAAGATCTAATATACATTATCCGATATCCTGAATATATATATATATATAAAAGTGATCCTATAATACATATACAGCTTATTACAGTATTCAATGTTGCTTAGCAATCTGTATATTTACTTACCCAAACTTGAAAAACGAGAGAGAGAGATCTGCAAATATAGCTACACTCTTTATGCAATGTACTCCCTTCACCTCATCCAGCTTTCCTGTCCGTTTGCAGGTATGCTCATACATATTTACATATAATATATGACCTCAGCAGATATGCAATGTACTAATTTGAAATTCATGTAAGTAAAATAATATTTATAAATTTTAGATAGATATTAACCACAGGTAAATAATAAAGTACAAAAATGAAATTGTAAATATCACATGCTTAACAATCACACAAGTAATAGATAGTGTTCAAGATAATAAAACCATTATCAATATTAGTAATTAGAGTGATATAAGATGTTATCATATCAATTTGAAAAACGAGAGAGATATATGCTAACATAGCTACACTCTTTATGCAATGTACTCCCTTCACCTCATCCATCTTTCCTGTCCGTTTGCAGGTATGCTCATACATATTTACATATAATATATGACCTCAGCAGATATGCAATGTACTAATGTGAAATTTATGTACAAGTAAAATAATGTTTGTAAATTTTACATAGATATCAACCACAGGTAAATAATAAAGTACAAAAATGATATTGTAAATATCACATGCTTAACAATCACACAAGTAATATATAGTATTCAAGATAATAAAACCATTATCAATATTAATAATTAGAGTGATATAAGATGTTATCATATCAATTTGAAAAACGAGAGAGATATATGCAAACATAGCTACACTCTTTATGCAATGTACTCCCTTCACCCCATCCAGCTTTCCTGTCCGTTTGCAGGTATGCTCATACATATTTACATATGATATATGACCTCAGCAGATATGCAATGTACTAATGTGAAATTCATGTAAGTAAAATAATATTTGTAAATTTTACATAGATATCAACCACAGGTAAATAATAAAGTACAAAAATGATATTGTAAATATCATATGCTTAACAATCACACAAGTAATAGATAGTGTTCAAGATAATAAAACCATTATCAATATTAGTAATTAGAGTGATATAAGATGCTATCATATCAATTTGATAATTGCTTTTATATATATATATATATATATATATATATATATATATATATAAGTAATTTATGGTCTTATAAATTTTGTGATACATTATAAAATGTGTATTGTAGAAAAGTAATAATATGGTAAGAATTTTATAGGCAATAGTATTGGTTTGAGAAAGTCATACATGGTAGACTTGAGAAGAATGGGGTAGCTTATCTTTATGCTTTATTCGCAACAAGTTTTACATCACACTCCATTGCATGCTAAAAGGGCCTCCTTCACTTCAATTATATATGAAAGAGTGAGAGGAGAAAAATTCCCATGATGCATGTGGGATAAATTGGACTAAGTTTATAAAATGTCACACAAATGTAAAACACTAGGACTACTCTATCCTGAGTGTGCTTAACTGCAAAGTTCTACTCAGATCCAGTGCATTAGCGCTATGTTGTAGGCATGTACATAACACCACTAAGAAATCATTACATGATGTCTATAATTAACAAATGAAGATGGCATTATATTCCATTCCCCATCACATGAGTGAATATCATGGTTTATCAAAACTATAGGCTTGAAATGTTGATTCAGTGAAAAAGGTGGATGGCCATTGAGATCCACCTAGATCATTCCTCCCCTCTTAGAAAGCAATGGTCCCCATTGCATCAAGTTCCCTCGGGAGATAGGGAAGATCCTATTGAATCTTAACCTTGGCGATTCATTTTCCTTATTGAAGTAGATTTCATCCTTGTACTTTGCATGTGGAAGGATGTCATGAACCAGTTGGAGGAGTTCTATCCATTCAATAGATCTGGTTGCATGATCTGCCTTGGTCTAAGTTTGGGAGGACTATGTAGATGAAGATGCAACAAGAAGAGTTATATCAATTGGGGCTAATGGTAACCCCAAGCACACCAAAAAAGGGTCATGTCCAATAGAGATATGCTAAACATATGGAAGACTTTCATTCTCTTCATGCTCCTCTACAATCTTGTCGATTTTCTTCTGTTGTATAGAAACATCTTGGGTCAAGGTTGTAGTGGTCACAGTGACCTTTACTTTGCGGAATTTTTTTATGAGAACGATGAAGTGGCAATAGTTGGAGATACCTCTGGTACCCTATAGAACTGACCTCCCAGAGTAACAATAACACTGCGTAGCTGAGACTCATATATAGCGTGACATTTCCACATATATGGTTGTCCTAAAATAACATCATAGACTTCAAGTGGGGAAACATCACACACTACATCATCCTTGAAGGGCTTGATGTCATAGGACAAGAAACATTGTTGGTTGACATAGATGTCTCGTTCTCAACTCGACCATCCGATGGTGTATGGTTGGGGGTGTGGTATTGTTGGCAGCTTCAACCTCTTGAAAACCTCGACTAAGATCATGCTCTTCTGGCTCCTGTAGTTAACAATGAAATGTAGTGGGATCCCCTTTACCCACACCTGTGAGTGGAAGAGGCGCTCCCCCTCCTCAAGATCCTCTAGTTCTTCTGGTTGTATTTTTGTGGCCGTGATGGTAACAATGGGTTTTGCATCGATGATATGTTTCCCTTTATTGTTCTTTCAATCAAAGTTAGGTTCTAATTCCTTTTCTTTGAGCTCAGCCACTAATGACAATTTTGAACAACATTCATCCTTGTTGTGCGAGGGGTTGTTTTGGAACTCACACCACAGTCTAGTGTTTTTCTTAGACTTCCCATTACCCTTCTTTCCATCTGTCTTGGATTAGCTCTCTTGAGGTTGGACTTCCTTGCTTTGTCTTTTGTTCCATGAGTTAGGTTTTCCTTTAACATGATTCTGTTGTGGCGTATTTTCAAACCCGAACCCTTTTTTACTTTGTTTATTGAATTTGTGCTCAATTTTGACTGCATATCGATAAGCAACACCCTGTGAGAAGATTTCCAAGAAATACATCTCTGTTTGGATGTACCTGTGTAGAACACTGCGACATGTCAAAATTAGGTGTCGCTCAAAGTCTTTGATACCCAAATTGAGCACAAGGTATGAAAGATGTTAGTGTACTCTGGTACCATCTGATCTCTTTTCTGATGCAGAGTTGTCCATATTTGTTCGACAACACATGTATTCCAACAGAGGACGAACACCTTCAGTAACAACTTACATAATCATATCAAAGATCAACACACCGATGTTTTCACGTGTTAAAACCCTTATGGGGAAACATCCACGGCCCCAGCCAAGGCGACCACTTGGAGCAGTTTATTAATGCAAAAGAAAAAGATTACAAAGATATTTTACAAGAGAGTTTCTCACAATCGATCATCACCAAATGACCCTCCATGCTCTTTAAATAAAGATCATGGACCAATCGGATGTTAAAACACGGATCAATGTCCGTTACGATCAAGGAGAGTATGAACCGTCAGATCACTGTATGTCAGGAACATATCGTGACCGTCGGATTTCCTAACTACAAATGCATACTAATGCATACTAAAGAAACACACTAACAAACACACTTTTACCTAACAACACATTAGACCAAGTAGATCTTAACTAACTTCTAAGTGTCTAAATATCCTAACATCCCCCCTTAAGAACAACTTGGGATAGGATTAAAGGATTTACAATGGTGACAAAATAGGAGAAGGAAGGAGGCATTAGAGCATATCCCCCTTTAATAATGAAAACTTCCTGAACTCCTAACATAGATCAGAGTTTGGAAAACTTCTCTTCTGTAAAAGACTTTGTGAAAATGTCTGCAACTTGATCTTATGTAGGGAAAAAGAGCACTTCAATAACTTGATCATGAATGAGCTTTCTGATGAAGTGCATGTGTAGCTCGATGTGTTTTCTATGCTGATGTTGAACTGGGTCATTGGCGAGCTTGATGGTACTCTAATTGTTGTACCAAATTATGGTCAGATGTTGCTGCTGGAATCCAAACTCTCAAAGGATCTGTTGAAGCCACAAGGCTTCCTGACTTGCATTTACCACTGCTCGGTACCTTGCTTTTGCTAAAGAAAGTGAAATAGCCTGTTGCTTCTTACAGGCCCAAGTGACAGGTACTGAACCAAGGCTAAAAACATAACCTGCAATAGATTTCCGATCATCAAGGTCGTCGACCCAATCTAAATCAGTGAAACCAACCAATAAAGGAGTCCCCCCTAAATTGTAATGTATCCTGAACTGAACTGTACCACAAACATAGTGAAGTATCCTTTTAGCTTCTTTCCAATGGCTTTCATGGGGTATTTGCATATATTGGGCAACAATACCAACAACAAAGGAAAGATCACGACGGGTATGAGTCAGGTATAAGAGGCTACCAATTAACTGACGGTACAGGGTAGCATCAACTTCGGGAGCAGTACAGGTGGCGGTAAGAATGAATCGAAGGGAGAAGGGGTTGGTTTACAATTGTCCATGTGAAAGAAACGAAAAAGGTCACAAACATACTTAGACTGGGAAAGAAAAATTCTTGCATTGGTTTGCAAAACTTGGAGACCAAGGAAATAGTGAAAAAAGCCTAAGTCTATCATTTCAAATTTCTTCTTAAGGCTGGTTTTCACATGGTTTAAAAGTTTTGAGTCACTACCAGTAAGGATAAGGTCATCAACATAAAGGACAAGGATTATGAGATGGATTCCTACTTTCTTGGTATAGACATTAAGATCAAAATGACATCTAGAGAATCCAATGGCAATAAGAAAGTTGTCTGTTTTGGCATACCAAGCTCGGGGAGCTTGCTTGAGACCATAAAGAGATTTATTAAGGCGACAAACAAGGCTAGAGTCATTATGAACATAGAAAGGAGATTGTTCCATGTAGATTTATTCTTGTAAATCTTCGTGCAAGAAGGTGGATTTAACATCCATCTGATGGACCTCCCATTTATGTGAGGCAACAAGGGCAAGAACAAGTCGAATGGAATTCATTTTGGCTACAGGGGAAAAGGTTTCATTATAGTCAATTCCTTCAACTTGGGAAAATCCTTTGGAAACTAACCGAGCCTTGTGTCTTTCAACACTTCCATCTGATGCATACTTGGTTCTATAGACCCATTTACATCAGACAAGTTTTCTTCCTTTTGGAAGAGGTACAAGATCCCAAGTATCATTTTCCATTAGAGAACTATAATCTTCATTCATTGTTGTATCCTAATCTGGATGACCTGAAGCTTCTGCGAATGTCTTTGGATCATGAGTTTCTGAAACTTGATCCAAAAGATAATAGGCTCAATAGAACTGTGAATGTGTCCGACGATGATCTGAAGGATTACCGACAAGATCACCAACTGCTTCTCGTGTTGAATGAACCCATCTAGGAAGTAGTGGAGCTGGTGCTGGTTCAGGTTCAAAGGAATCATCTGGAGGAAGGTGAGCAGGTGGAGGTGGATTTTCATCTTCATTGTCATCATCTGAAAAAGAAACCAGAACAGAAGAAGGCACAAATGCCGAAGATGGCTCACAGGCCGAAGAAGGCACAATTGTCGAATTAGGCTCGCATGCCAAAGAAGGCACAAACACCAAATTAGGATCGCAATCCAAGAGATTTTCATCAAATTTAACATCTCTTCTAATAATAATTTCATTACAATGTGTTTGAAGAAGTCTATAACCTTTGACATCTTCAAAATAACCAACAAATATACACTTCTCACTTTTAGGCTGTAATGCTTTCCTTTTCTCATCAAGAATGTGAGCCCATGCTATACTACCAAATACACGAAAGTGACTTACATCCAGTTTAATTTTAGTCCAATCTTCTTCCGGTGTTATATTTTTAAGAGGATTTGTGGGAGTGTGATTTACTATGTAATTTGCACAATTGATGGGTTCCGCCTAATACTTTAGACTTAATCCCTTAGATTGGATCATACAATTAGCCATTTATTTTAATGTGTGGTTCTTTCTCTCAGCAACACCATTTTGTTGTGGTGTATATGGAATAGTGTGTTGCATTTGGATTCCTTGTGTAGTGAAGTAACTTGTAAAATTATTTTTCACATATTCACCTTCATTATATGTTCTTAACCTTTGAATTTGATGTCCATATTTATTTTCTACAAGGGCCTCGTAGGCCAAAAACTTGTCAAAAAATTTGCTCTTAAGTTTTAAGAAGTAAACCCAAGTACATCTGGAAAATTCATCAATGAAAGTTAAGAAATGCTTGCACCCAGAAAAAGAAGGAGAAGAAAGTGGACCACACAAATCACTGTGAACAAGATGCAAAGGACCTGAGGCATGCCAAGAGGCACATTTGTCAAAATTGTCCCGATGATGTTTGCTGAGAACACAACCGACACAAACACCATCTCTGCATTAAACAAGATGAAGACCAGTCACCATCTGTTGATTACATAGTTGCTGCAATGAGCAATAATTTAGATGACCAAACTGGAAATTCAATAGGAGGTCCACAACTAGTCACTTTTACCTACAACCATTTCATCACATACAACATACCTCCTATTGAATTTGCACGAGACATTACATTTTCTTCTTTATAGACAGGCCCTATACTTGAAGAAAACTTACAATGGAAAGCATGAGGGATACAAATTGGTTTTATAATGTTCATACTAAACTCCAACCATAGCTTACCATTACCATCTCTATGTACTTCCCTGCCCATAATTTGTTTTGTTGCTTCTTGATCCCTCATCTGAATTGTCTTGTCCACCTGAGTCAATTTCTTATTGATTTTATCCATGCTTTGGCTTGCATCGAGCATATTATTAACAAAGAACATCAATACTATGAATGCACTATAAACCGTATAGTCATTCCTACCCTTTGAAAAATTCTGACTCACTATGAAGGATTCAAACATCTTGTATAGTTGCCTGGGTACCATTAGGCCATACAATGAATTATCTAGCATGCAAACAAATTTACCGTTGCGATCTTGAATCAACCCTTTTGGTTGTTCCATACATACTATATCTCTATCAATGATGACCTTGTGAGAAGTAGGATCCCACACACTGTAAATCCTAACCTTGTACAATATCTACTACAAACAGATATTCAGAAAAGAACAGAAAATATACAATGGCAAATACAAACATTACACAGAGATTTTTCCCTTGGAAACCCAAACTAGGAAAACCAACATATTCTATATTCATCCATTCATTACAATGTTTACAATACAAAATACATATAGGAGCCAACGGCATCCAAAACCCTAACCCAATGACCTAGATTAGTCCAAAACCCTAATTCCTTAATCGGAAATAGAAAAAACCATCGGTAAAAACCATGTGCCGAAAAACCACCTAAATACATGAATCATTTCTCGAGGCAGGTGTCACATTTATCGAGGCAAAAAAAGTTTGCCTCTGTGCCCAATGCATATGCTCAGACACTAATACTCGTGCAAAGAATATAACACATACCCAACATTCTCCCACTTGTTGTTTTCTTTGCATACAGGGTGTTACAAGATTACATAGTCAACAATCCAGGGCAACAATGCCCATGGAGCCTCTACACCAAGAGAAATTCTCAGTACTCACAAATATTTTTAATGATTTTGCAACATTCTTCAAAGTGTCCACCTTCATCAGTGATACTTTATTTTCTTCAATCATATCTCTCACAAAGTGATATTGAACATCAATGTGCTTTGTCTTTGAATGATAAGCAGGGTTCTTTGCCAAAAAAATTGCACTCTAACTGTCACACTCTATCCTTACAACTTGTTGTACCAACCCAATACATGAACACAATCTTTGTAACCATATTGCTTCCTTACTTGCATGAGTGGCTGCCATGTATTCAACTTCTGTAGTTGAAAGTGCCACTACAGCCTGTCTTTTTCTCATCCAACTTATTGCTCCTCCAAACAGGTTAAACACATACCCGCTTGTAGATCTCCTACGATCCATATCTCTAGCCCAGTCTGCATCCACAAAGCCATGTATATCCACCACTCTGTCCAATTCTAGTCTGCCTTCATAGCACAATCCATAGCTAGCAGTGCCACACAAATACCTGAAAACCCTTTTTACTGTTGTCCAATGTTCCTTCCCTAGTTTTGACATATACCTGCTTAAAACTCCCACTACATGTGCAATGTCCGGTCTAGTACAGACCATTGCATACATCAAACTACCAATTTCACTCGCATATGGAAAATGAGACATGTCCTCCTCTTCTTCATGTGTCTTGGGACACTGAGCCACATATAACTTTACACCAATAGGAATAGGAACCTTGACTGGTTTACATTCCTTCATATAAAACCTCTGCAATATTGTCTTGACATATTTTCTCTGATTTAACTAGAGTTTCCTCCTTTTCGGATCTCTTTTAATTTCCATGCCCAAAATGAAATTTGAAGCACCGAGATCCTTCATGTTGAATTTAGAGGACAACTGATTTTTCACATCCTGGATAATCTCCTTGTTGTTTCCTATCAGCAACATGTTGTCCACATATAAGACGAAATAAATCAAATGATCACCAATTAATTTAAAATACATACAGTGATCTTCTTTGCTTCTTGTGAAGCCAAGTCCCAGCATATAAGTATCAAATTTTAAACCATACAAGGATTTTTTCAGCTTGCATATCAACTCCTTCTTTCCTTTCACAGCATAACCTTCTAGTTGCTTCATATATATTTCTTATTCCAGATCCCCATGCAGTAATGTTGTCTTCACATCCATCTGTTCTACTTCAAAATCAAATGTAGCAACAACAACTAACAAAAACCTTATAGAGGTTAACTTGGCAACAGGAGAAAAAATCTCACCAAAATTAATTGCCTCAACCTGGGAATAACCTTTTTCTACTAACCGAGCTTTGTATTTCTCCACTTTTCCTTCTGCATTCAGCTTCTTTTTAATTACCCATTTGTTGTCAATGGGCTTTCTTCCATTTGGAAACTCCACTAGATCCCAAGCCTCATTCTTATCCAAAGATGTCATTTCTTCTTCCATGACCCTTTTCCATAGATTTCCATCCTCTGAATCCACTGCCTCCTTGACAGTTCTAGGATCATCATTAGTAATAGACAAAGCAAAATTTGAATGAAAATAAGATGGACTATACCTTTTCGGTAGACTTCTTTCTCGAACCAATCTCCTCAATACTGGAGTATGAGGATCTTCTTCTTCCAATTCATGTTCTTTTGTGGAGTCTGATTCATCATCCTTTAAATCAAACTCTATCTTCTGTGGTTCTTCCTTACTTGGTATGACTTCCTGTTTAACAACATCCTTCATTTCTCTAAATACCACATCTCGTCTATACACTACCTTCTTAGTTTCTAGGTTCCAAAGCTTATAACCTTTGAGACCATCTTTATATCCATTAAAGATACATTTTTCAGCCTTCTTATCCAACTTACTCATGTTTTCCTTTGGAAATGAACATATGCATCGCAACCAAATACCTTAAGATGTGTGAGAGAAGGTTCCTTACCAGTCCATACCTCTTATTGAGTCTTGTCATTCAACGTTGATGAGGGTGATTTGTTGACCAAATAACATGCAGTACCCAATGCGTCTGCCCAAAATGCTTGCCCTAACCCGACACCACTGAGCATGCACCTTGCTTTTTCCATCAACGTCTTGTTCATCCTTTCTGCAACTCCATTCTGTTGAGGTGTATATGGAGTAGTCTTCTGCCTTGCTATACCACACTTCTTACATAATTCTTCAAATTCATTCCCGCATAACTCTCCGCCATTATCTGTCCTCAACACCTTAATTCGTTTATGTGTTTGATTCTCAACAAGAGCCTTAAACTCTTTAAAACTGTCAAAGACTTCAAATTTCTTCCTGAGGAAATATATCCAAGTTTGCCTCGAGAAGTCATCTATAAATGAGACATAGTACATAGATTTTCCCAATGATGGGACCGACATAGGTCCAAAAACATCACTATGAACTAGTTGTAAAATTCCTTTTGCCCTCATTGCACCGGAAGGGAATCTTACCTGATTATGCTTCCCATATAGAAAATGTTAACATAAATCAAAATCCAGAGAGCAGTTAGACATACCTTCAACCATAACTTTACCATGTAGTAGTCGAAGACCCTTCTCTTCGATATGCCCCAATCTTTGATGCCACAACATAACCTTTTCTCTAGAGACTGTAGGAGTTCTTTCTTCTTCAACTCCAATATTAGGAACAATGGAGCTATTACACCCATCATTAATAGTGCTTCCTAGAAGCTTATATAGATTTCCAAACCGAACTCCCCTCATCAACACCGTTGTTCCTTGAACCATCCTACAAGTTCCCTTTTCAAATATTGTCTTTACTCCTGCATCTTCCATTTTACTTACATAAATCAAATTTCTGGCCATACCTAGGATGTGCAGAACACCAGGCAGTGTTCTAATCCTTCCATCTATGAGCCTCAACTTAACCCTTCCTCTTCCTATGATTCTGGTTGTTGAATCATTACCTAAGAAAACATTACCTCCATCATACCTTTCATATTCGCATAACCACTTCCTGTGGGGAGTCATATGAAAGGATGCACCAGAGTCAATCAACCATGCCTCGTGATCCGCATGTGTACTTGAAGAGGCTAGGTACACATCCCCTCCTTGCTTGGAGGTCTTTTCTTCTATAGAATAAGATTCTTGAGATCCCTTCTTTTTCTCAAGTTTGGATCTACACTGCTTCTTGTAGTGCCCTTCTTTCCCACATCTCCAGCATACCCTTACAAACTTTCCAGGAGATTTAGATCTACCCTTGGACTTAGATCTCCCACTTGAGAAATTAAATCTATTTCTTTCCTGGGAATGTCCTCTTGCAAATAATGCATCTGTGCTATGTCCTTCCATATTCTTCTGTCTCATCTCCTCCGACAACAAGGATGAGACCACTTATTCAAACTTCAAAGAAGTTGTATTACTACCTATGGCCATAACTAGACTATCCCATGAGTCTGGTAAAGGACACAACAAACTAATACATTTATTTTCATCTGAAATTTTAATCTCAACAGATACTAACTGACTTACCAAAGTATTGAAGGCATTCAAATTCTCTGCCACCGAGTCTCCATCTCTCATCCTCAAGTTATACAGCTTCTTTCTCAGGAATGGTTTATTTACCAGGGACTTAGACTGATACAACTTCCCCAACTTTTCCCATAAATCCTTGGTTGTAGCTTCCTCTGATACATTCAGTAATACTGAATCGGAGAGACACAGTCATATTGTACTCTTTGCCTTCCAATCCATCTTTTTCCAATCATTTGCAGAAGTTCTCGTACGTGCAGTACCTAGATCTACCACGATCCACTGATCTTTGCCATCAAAAGATCTTCCATATTGAGGTTCCATAGCTAAAAGTTTTTCCCATTAAACTTCTCGATCTCCATCTTCGAATTGCTTGCCATTTCTTTTCACCTGGAAAACAATACCGCAGATCTCCCACTAGGCTTATCACAATCCCAAGCCAAACCCTTGACCACAAAGGCGTCCCCCTGAAGCCAATAAAGCTCTGATACCAAATGTAAATCCTAACCATGTACAATATCTACTGCAAACAAATATTCAGAAAAGAACAAAAAAGATACAATGGCAAATACAAACATTACACAGAGATTTTTCCCCTGGAAACCCAAACCAGGAAAACCAACATATTCTATATTTATTCATTCATTACAATGTTTACAATACAAAATATTTATAGGAGCAAGTGGCATCTAAAACCCTAACCTGGATTAGTCCAAAACCCTAATTCCTTAACGAGAAATAGAAAAAACCATCGGCAAAAACCATGTGCCGAAAAACCACCTAAATATATGACACGTTTCCTAAGGCAGGTGTCACGTTTCCCAAGGCCCAATGCATACACTCAGACACTACTACTCATGCAAAGAATATAACACATACCCAACACACACAACATATGTTTATACCACCATCATAATTTGCAGAGATATAAAACAAGTAGGAATTCAAAAACAAAAACTTTAAGTCTGGAAATGATTTACCGCTTACCAGTACCTGCAATTCTTCCTTGCTCTTATGACCTTGATGCTTCTTCCATAAACAAGAAGATACATATGTCACTTAAGATGCCACTTCAGTACTCTCTTCCACTTTATAAAGGTTATCAACCTTTGTTTCCTTCATCACTACTAAACTACCTTCCGACAATGTGAGAGCTCCACCTTGACCTGTATACTTATATCCACAAGAATCAAACAGTCCTAAAGAAATAAAATTTGATTTAAGCTCAGGTACATATCTAACATTCGTTAATTCCCTAACAATACCATCGAACATCCTGATTCTAATACTGCCAACCCCAACAGTTTTACAGCGAACACCATTTCCCATAAACACTACACCCTCATCAACAAATTGGTAAGAAATGAACCAATTTCTATGTGAGCACATGTGGTGGGAGGCACCTGAATCTAACTGTTATTCTTCTTGATATTGTAAATGATTAGAAACGAATAAAACTTGATCAATCATACCTGAATTTGTTATAGCCAAATTTGCTTCCTTCGTAGAGTTTTCCTCAGATTCCTTTCTCTTCCAACAATCTTTCTTGAGATGTCTTGTTTTGCCACAGTACCAGCATTTTGCTTTACCCTTTTTGTGTCTTGACTTAGATAAAAAATAACTTCTCTCATTCTTCTCTGTGGTTCGACCTATGATCAACATCGCATCTGAAGTTGAGGTTTCTTTAGTAGATTTTCTCCTCATCTCCTCAGCCAACAAAGCTCCCACAACAGAGTCATAATCTAAAACTTTTGTTGAGCTAAAGCTAATAGAGGTGACTAGATTATCCCAAGACTCAGGCAACGAACATAATAGTGTAATAGCCTTATCTTCATCTTCGAATTTAACTTCCATACTAGTCAATTGAACTATAAGAGTATTAAAGGTATTTAAATGGTCAGCAACTTTTGTACCTTTTTTCATCTACAAACTGTACTGCTATCTCTTCAAGTAGATTTTGCTCGTCAAGAATTTCGTCATATATAGAATTTCCAACTTCATACACAAACCAACTAATTTCTTCTCCAAGACAATATTGAAGAGAACATCGTCAGCCAAACATAGGCGTATGGCACTCAGTGCTCTCGCATCCATCTCATCCCAGTCATCATATGTTATGGTCACGGGTTGCTTTGCTTTTCTCAAAAACACCTTCACGACGCCTTGTTGCACAAGCATATCGTGCATCTTGAGCTTCCAGAGCTCAAAGTCTTCGAACTCTACATCTTAACCATTAGCACAAGAAATCTCCCAATACCCATTGCTTATAAAAAATCATTTTAAATATAGAAAAATAATAACGAAGGTTAAATGTGAATCCTTAATAAATAAGGTACAATGTTGAACCAAAAAATTTAAACCACAAATAATTTAATAAGAAATATAAATTATTTAAAATAAACTTTTTCAATAATCACATACATCCACTTTTAAATAAAAAACATTTTAATAAAAAATCATGTTTACTATAATTCACATTCACCCCTCCACCTTTATTTCATTCATCCACCCAAGTGACTTGCATCTTAAAGTTTTTATTAATAATAAACTTTTACTCACTCTTTTATAAAAAAATACCTTAACTTTCAAGTCACTTGATTTACTTTCACCACACACCATCTGAATTAATTTAAAATGAGATCGGGAATTTTTACTTAAGGGAACTGCCGCATGCACCTCACGCTTCCACTCGGGCGAGTCTACACCTCTCGTGCAGCTGGAGTGTGGGAATATCAAAGAGTTTACGCATTGTACTATATGGTTGGACCGCAAAAATTTCAGGCTTTTAAACGTGCCTGAAGTTTCACTAGTATGTCCCCACACCCTTTTTGAGAAGGGCATGCCTGGATGTTTAAATTTACGCACTCTCACACAGATTTCACTTTTGGCTTCTTCGATAATTTGATGTTCCTTCAATCAACGCTAACCAACTCTGATATCATTTGTTAGAATTGTCAATGTGGAAAACATCATTCACAATGATAATTTACTAATCACACACAGATAATAGAGACAGGGATTTCACGTGGTTCACCCAAACTTGGGCTACGTCTACCAAGCATAGGCATCGATTGTCTTATTATTCAGATTATGGAGATTACATCAGCTCACTCACACTCAGTTGTTTTTGTCTCTACGAACTTACATGTATTTATACATTCACACAAGAAACTGAATATAAAATGCAATCCCTATCCATATTCTAACTTAATCTATTTGATTGTAACTAACAAAGAATAATAGGATCCAAAACTATCATTAGAGGAATTCATTGTCACCAAATCTCAACAAGCATCTTCTCCTCCAACTCAGAAACCATCGTTTACCAATTTAATAAATGAACATACTCTTATGACTTGGAGTAAGTATTTTCTTTCCCATTCAATTTGTAGGCATGTGGAGAACCTTATTTTTTATATATAACCATTTTTAATATGTTGTTTGATGGAATATATCCAAAATAAACATGCTCTTAGTATACTTTTCTAGACAAGTATATAACATAAACAAGCATATAAGTATTCAGTTAAAAAATACTTTACAGCTACGCTTTCTCTCTCCATAACTCCACTGAAAACAATATTAAGAAGTTCCTTTAAATATATTAAGAATATTAAAAAAAAATATTCTCAATAATAAAAAAATTACAAGCTGTGTATGCAAATTGGGATTCTCTCATTAAGTTACAACTTACAATCCGTGTAAGTAAATGTAGATTCTCTTCAAATATTTAATGTATCAACTCTAACACATTCTTAGATACTCAAACTCTATAACACATTCTCCCAAACACAATTCAATTTTTACACATAAGAAAGTTCCAGCAAAATTTCGTGAGCACATTGTCTTGAATTTAACACCTGTGAAATATTAATTACATTGTAATTTTTGTTACTATTTTTATCAAATTACAAATTGATATATAATTTGTCATCTTAATTACATGTATTATATATAACATATAAGTTATATGTATTACATATATTTTTTTATAATTCGTCTTTTTCCTCTATGTTATATATGTAATACATAAAATATATAGTTTTTTATAATTTAATTTTTAACTCTATGTTTTATTAGTGATGAGAAAGAATTTTTCTTAGTTCTTTTCTTAGAACTTAATTTAAAAAATTCTTAAAATATTATAAAATGTCAAAAGAAGGGTAAACTTTTCAATAATGGATCAATGTCCTTATTTACAATGTTTGATTAGTAAATGAACATTGATTTATCGCACAATACTTGTCTTTGACATTTAAAGACTAAAACTATCTATATTCTACTGGATCTATATGTTAAGTGGGTAATTCCTCCATTACCTAAAAGATGAAAGATGACATGCATCTTAAATGCACAAACAAGATAGGTAAGATTGCACTTATTAGGTAGATGAAGGATGGAGTGTTCTAGAGAGTTATTTCTTATCATGTATTTTGTAATTTTAGGTTTATGTGAATGTGAAGAATAGCTTAACAATTCCATAGTTGTTTTCTTTGTGAATGCTATGTTTCATGAATGGTTGCCTCTGCTTGAGATTGAACATGGAATCACAGCAGGATTAAGACTCTTCGAAAATAGGAGATCAATTTGTAGGTTATTGCAGAGAAATTTAGAGCTTGGTCAATCCACAATAGGAAGGGGGGTGTTTGAGACCATTCATGTGCAAAACTTTGAGGAAAAACCCTTCAAAAAATCATGTTTTTGGAGGCGGTCGCCCCCTACTTATGTACATAGAGCGACCATGAGAAGGAGGTCATATCCAGAGAGTGTTCCAAGGCGAGACCAAGTCACCACACTTCTGAAATCAAAATTTCTGTGACTAGTCACTAAAAGGGTGTGAACAAGAGAGACCAAGCTGAGAAAAGTTATGGGTTTTGTTTGTTTTGACAAAGGAAAAGGTATTTCGATCGAGATCTAAGCCAAAAAGGAGAAAGGCGACTTCTATAGGAGATTCATGACATCTAGCAATAGTCCAGTGCTCGCACGAGGTCCATTTTTAACAGGTAAGAACTATGATGTATGGTCTACTAAAATGAAAAATTTCCTCCGATCTGAAGATTGTTGGGAAGCATTAGTCAATGGGTTTCAGGACCCAGATTTGGAGGATCTACAAGCAATGACAAATGCATAGAGAAATTCTCTCGGATAACTCTGGAAGAAGGATAGAAAAGCCCTATGGATCATCTAGTAGGGGTTAGAGGAATATATTTTCCCCAAAGAAGCAGTAGTATATCATGCCAAACATGCATGGGATACTCTTGAAATAGCCTGTCAGGGGACTAACAAAGTAAAAAATGCAAAGTTCCAAACACTCAGGAAGAGTTTTGAGACTCTTCAAATGAAGGATTCATATTTTGTGGTTCATTTTATGACCCATTTCATGAGCATCGTGAATCAACTTCACACCCATGGAGAATACATTCAAGAGAAAAAATTTGTTGAGAAGGTACTTCGAAGTTTTCCTGATAAATTTAATATGGCCATGGTCGCCATATAAGAGTCAAAATACCTGTCACAATTGACAGTTGAAGAACTAATGGGATATTTGTTAACCCATGAAAGTAGGTTGAGTCGAAATGTTGAATCTTTGGAGAATGTAATTCAGTATCATGCCTCCGTAAGTGTAATATACCAGATATAAAAAGTATGCAGAACATAAATTAAATTCTAGAAATGGCAGAATAACAACAATATAACCATAACTTTCACCACAATAGCACTGAAATGATATGAGAATAACAACAGAAATAACACTTTGATTCTGAAAGATATGTTCATGGGCCTCTTTGAGGGGGAAACCTCCAGTTGAGCAGAGCTCTATTACAACAATATCCAAGCTAGGGTTCTCATACCCTCGACTCCTATTTATATTAAATATGTCTATCAAAAGAAGCATCTAAAGGAATATCCTTCTAGAAGAAGAATCTTCTATTAGGTCTTCTTACATTCGACTTATTCTATTTTATTGCAAAGCCTTATTAATATTGACCTTTATTACATCAGAATATATTGTTCTACCTATGTGTGGGTTAGGACCCTAACATGTGCTCCCCCTTAAAAACAGCCTTGTCCTCAAGGCTTGAGATGCGGAAATTGTTACAGAATGGTAGTTGTTTCCCAAGTGGCATCTGCTGGAGTTGTATCTTTCCACTAGACTAACACTTCCTTGATGGTTCTCTGATGCAGGAAACACTCACTCTGGTCCAAAATGGCTTGTGGTTGTAGCCAAATGGATCATTCTTCGGATAACTTGGGAAGTTTGGTTTGAATTTGACACTTAGTTCCAATCACCTTCTTTAAGCATGAAACATGAAAAACAGGATGTAGCTTCGAATGACTGGGAAAAGCTAACTGATAGGCCACCTGTCCCACATGCTTGAGAATGGTATAAGGACCATAAAATTTGGGTGCTATCTTCTGACAATGCTCGTCCTTGAGGGAATTTTTATTGTAAGGTTACAGTCGAGGAAACACCTGATCCCCTTATGCAAATTAATGTTCAGAGCGACCTTGATCTGCTTGTTGCTTCATGCGATTCTGTGCCATGACCAAATTCTCTTTGTGGGTACGGAGAATAGCCTCTTGAACTGTAAGTGTTTGGTCAACCGCCTGGACCTTCGAGACACCCGGTAGGTATGAGAGAACTGAAGGTGGCTTCTTTCCATATACCACTTCAAAAGGAGTCATGCATGTAGCTGTATGGTATGAAGTGTTGTACCACCATTCAGCTAGGGGTAACCATTGAGCCCACTGATTTTCATTTTCCGCGGCAAAATAACTCAAATATGTTTCCAAACACTTGTTGACAACTTTTGTTTGACCATTAGTTTAGGGATGATAAGTTGTGATGAGATGCAATTGGGTGCCTTGTAGCTTGAACAGTTCTTGCCAAAAATTTCTTGTGAAAGTTGGGTCGCGATCATAAACAACAGAGTGCGGAATGCCATGAAGCTTAAAGACCTGATCCATGAAAATTTGAACCACCGTGGATGCTGTAAACGGGTGTTGAAGAGCGAAGAAATGAGCATACTTGGAAAGGCGATCAACAACCACCATGATGACTGATTTATTTCCTGATTTAGGTAAGCCTGTAGTAAAATCCATAGAGATATCCCTCCAAATAGCAGGTGGAATCGGAAGCGGTTGTAGTGTGCCCAGAGATTTGATTGTTTCTCCCTTGTTGCATTGACACACATCACATTCAACAACAAAATTACGAATGTCCTGTTTCATACCATCACAAAAAAAGAACGTTTGACCCTGTCATAGGTTTTGGTGAACCCTGAGTGCCCCACTGTGGGTGTAGCATGAAGCTCAGAAAGTACCGTGGATTTAGGCTTTGATTGTTTACTTAAATACAAATGGCCTTTGTATCGAATCTCATCATGGAGCCAAGAGAACCCTGGGGAAATTGGAGCATTGGACTGCAATTGTTGGATCAGATGCAAACTTTTGGGATCTTGTAGCCATTCCTGGCAAATGGCTTGGAGCTAATCTGGTACAATGAAGGAAAGAAAAAAAAGGGACCCTTCATCTTCATATTTTCGGGAAAGTGCATCTGCAACCACATTTTTTTTCCTTTCCTGTAAATGATCTCATAATCATATCCAAAGAGCTTAGTCACCCATTTTTGTTGCTCCGGGGAGGAAATCCATTGTTCTAGAAAATACTTGAGGCTTTGATGGTCTGTCTTAATTTGGAAGCGTTTTCCCAATAGATAAGGGCACCACAGATCAACGACATGCAGAATATCCAACATTTCCTTTTCATAGATTGATTTTCCTAGATTTCTTTCAGATAGTTGCTTGTTGGTAAAGGTCAAAAGCTAACCCTCTTTCATAAGGACAACACTAATTCCTTTCCCTGAAGCATCACATTCCAAGACAAAGGTCTTTGTGAAATCGGGAAGGGATAGGACTGGAGTGGTGCACGTGGCCATCTTCAAGGTTTGGAAAGCTTGAGCGGTGGCTGGGTTCCAAGTGAAAGAGTTATTTTTTAGGAGAGCAGTGAGAGGTGCTACAATCTTTCCATAATTCCTAACAAACTTGTGGTAATAACCTGTTAAGCCCAGAAATCCACGCAATATTTTGAGAGTCTTTGGGTGAGGCCAATCTTACATAGCTTCAATCTTTTTAGGATCCACCCTGACGTTGTCCTTGCCAACCAGATGACCCGAGTGCTCTACTTCTGAGGCACCAAAATCACATTTAGACTATTTCAGGAAAAGTTGGTGCTGAGAGAGTAGATGGAGAACTCGATCCACATGAGCAAGATGGTCTGTCCAGGTTTTTCTATAGATGAGGATATCATCAAATAAAACTAATACAAAATGACGTAGAAAAGGACGGAAGACATGATTCATGAGGCTTTGGAAGGTGGAGGGGGCATTACACAAGCCAAAGGGCATGACCAAAAACTCATAGTGGCCCTCATGATTTCTAAAGGCAGTCTTGGGAATGTCTACCTCTTTCATACGTATTTGGTGGTAGCTCGAATGAAGATCAAGTTTAGTAAAGAATTGGGCACCACTCAATTCATCCAGGAGGTCATCAATGATAGGAATGAGAAATTTGTCTTTAATGGTAAGTTTGTTGAGGGCACGGAAGTCAGGACACATTCACCAAGAACATTCTTTCTTCAGGACCATGACCACTGGAGAAGAGTAGGGGCTCTGATCCAGGTGGATATTGGTGGCCACCCACCTATTCCACTTGGACCCCCACCATTACTTCTTTCAGTTTGTCAGTTTTCGCACAATTTACTATTTTTAGGAGTTTTTTCGGGTCCTAAACTTTCGGGGCCATTTTGAGGCCCTAAACGATGTTTTTTTTTGGTATGTTGCTGTCACAAAATAACATCTAACGATGCTATTTTTTCTTGATCGTTGTAGGCATCGGATAGATCTTTCCAACGAGCTATCATATGCCTAAAACGAAGATCGTATGCAAAAGTTACGACCCCGGGAAGTTGATGCACCAACTTACCCAAACGGGGCCCACATGACTTTTGGCACTTCATCTCCCAGGGTTAGGTTTTTGGATGTCTAGGAATTTTGGGATTCCTGTTTATTGTAAAAGGGCCTTCAAAGCCTCACTGGAATCATCTTCTCATGGATGCGAGTAGCGGCCACATCTCTTCTTAGAGATAAGCTACTAGCGCCCTAACTAGTTTATTTCCATTATGTTTGTAAGCATATTTGAGTCATTTGTTATTAATGAAACGAAGTCTTATTTCCGCTGCATCTCTGTGTTTATGGGTATTTCTGTATTTCATTGTATTCCTACATAAATCCGGATCAGTGGTATCAGAGCGATCTACTCATTCTCGATCCTTCTTTGCATGTCCCCAACGAGATCGGGGTCTAAGGAGTTGGGGCTCGATCTGTTGAACCTTTGCAAGATCAACCTCGCAAACCCCGACGACCG
>ML794812.1:255729-284801 GCA_009831015.1 Picea engelmannii | reverse complement strand
TCATCTCATGGAGGAACTCAACGCAATGGGGACCATTGCTTCCTAAGGGGGGAGGAATGATCCAAGTGGATATTGGTGGCCACCCACCTATTGCACTTGGACCCCCACCATTTCTTCTTTCAGTTTTTCAGTTTTCGCACAGTTTATTATTTTTAGCAGTTTTTTCGGGTCCTAAACTTCCGGGGCCATTTTGAGGCCCTAAACGATGTTTTTTTTGGGTATGTTGCTGTCACAAAATAACATCTAATGATACTATTTTGTCTTGAGAGTTTTAGGCCTCGGATAGATCTTTCCAACGAGCTATCATACGCCTAAAACGAAGATCGTATGCAAACGTTACGACCCAAGGAAGTTGATGCACCAACTTACCCAAACGGGGCCCACATGACTTTTGGCGCTTCATCTCTCAGGGTTAGGTTTTTGGATGTCTAGGACTTTTGGCATTCTCGTTTATTGTAAAAGGGCCTTCAAAGCCTCATTGGAATCATCTTCTCACGGATGTGAGTAGTAGCCACATCTCTTCTCAGAGATAAGCTACTAGCGCCCTAACTAGTTTATTTCCATTCTGTCTCTAAGCATATTTCAGTCATTTGTTATTAATGAAATGAATTCATATTTCCGTTGCATCTCTGTGTTTATGGGTATTTATGTGTTTCATTGTGTTCCTACATAAATCCGGATCAGGCTTGTACTAGGGCAGATAACGCCTGCATTAAGGAGTTCCTGGACCATTTTATCAATTTCATTTTTTGGGGAAAAGGGGTGACGATGCAGACGAATATTGGGAGGAAGGCTTCTGGGTACAAGGGGAGTAGAATGATCATGAACAACATGGGAAAGAGGGAGTTCCTGGGGAGTGGAAAAGGCCACTTGATGTTTATAAAGGATGGCTTGGAGGTCTTGTTTCACCGAGGGTGTCTATGTTTCTTGTATGGCATGGAGTTGGGAAATAACACCAGAATGACCTTTTTTGAGCAGCTTTTCCATGCGATGGGAACTAATGATCTCAGGTGAACCGACAATGATGCCTTGGAACTTATATTGGTATCCCTCCTGGTCAAATTTCATGGTTAATTCCTTGAAATCCATGAGAATGGGACCCAAATTCCTTAGCCAGTATGCACCCAACACAATGTCACAACCGCCCATGTCGATAGCAAACATATGAGATTTTAGGTGGTAGTCACCAATTTGGAGATGCACATTTTCACAATCCCCTCCACATTTCATGGAACCACCATTGGCAATCATGATTTGGAAATTATTGATGGCATGGATGTAGCAATACGTTTCTTGGGCAATGCAACGATGAATAAAATTATGGGTGCTTCCACTATCAACCAGAATGATGACCTTTCGATGCTTGATGTAACCAATTAGCTTGAGGGTTTGGGGAACAAAGAAGCCAGTGAGATCATTGAGGGAAATGACAGGTTCTACTTTGGGAGGGTTTGAGGGAGGGGTTATGTGAGTGGTTCAGGTGACTCAGACACAAGGGGAGTTTCAACATCCTCTTCCGAAATATCCTCGGAGATGGCCATAAAAAGATTTTGTTCCTTACACGTGTGGCCCGAGAAATATTTTTCATCACAATTGTAACAAAGACCTTTGAGTTGGCATTGATCCATTTCAGCCTTGGTCAATTTTTGGATATTTAGTGGAGCGGAGGGAGTAGTGGGATTTATTGGTTTAGGTCGAGGGATAAAGGCGGGTTTCTAGTTTTGAGAAGATACAAATTGTTGTGCTTCTTTATCTCTTTTATTAGCCTCTACCCAACTCTGAGGCCGAGCCATGAGGACATGGGCTTGAATCTCATCCTTGAGGCCACTGATAAAACACTCTCAGAAAAAGGCATCAGACATGCCCTATGTCTGAAAAGTAAGGCGCACAAAGGCAGCTATAAAGTCTTCCATTGTTCCTGATTGTTTCAACTTTGTCAAACAGACCAAATGATTGGTGTCAGTGATAAAGAATTCATAAATCTCTGCCACAAAGTGTGTCCAAGCAATATACCCTTGACGGGAAGATTTTCTCCATTGCCACCATTGCCAACGTTCTTGATCTAGATGGAGAACACCATACCGTAGTTTGGCCAAGTCATCTGTAATGTCATATAAAGAGAAATAATGTTCCATTTGGGTTACCAAACCAGTGGGGTCCGAGCCATCAAATTTGGTCACATCCACCCGTGAAAGGCATAGGTCACGTTGAAAGTGATGGTGCATAAAGTTATGGGAATGGGAGGAATGTTCACCTTTAGTATGTGGGGATGAGTCAGAGGAAGGGTTATCTGTAGGGATATGGAGCTTGGTACAGAGTGACGAAAAGACAGATTCAAGCTAGGTGGTCAGGTCTTGTTTGATTTCCTCCATTGAGGATTGCATGGTTGTATTGATGGCAGGAACATTGGCATTGAGTTGTTTCACTTCTTGTTGGGTCTCGATGAGACTAGATTGCAAGGTATTGAAGAAATCTTCCAAGTCTTGGCTGCGGGTATGGGCCATGAGGACGAGGGAACTGAAAAGGGGCAGGTGGGGTCAAAAATTTTGCTGAAAAATGATATGTATGAATGTGATAAGAGAGAAGAGATGAATCCAATGGAATAGGTCTCAAATAATGGTGAAAAAATTTCCAGACTTTGTTTTTTTTACACCTGCGGAGTTATACTCTGGTTTGAATAATACTGCAGTGATCAAATGCCCAAATGCTTAACTAGGAAGAAAAATGTATTTACTTGGCAACCCGAACACAGTTGCATGGCAATAGATCTTGTCTGTTTTAATTTGTTTATGTTTCTGTCCCCAAGGGTTAGGTATTCAAGGGTTCTATAGACAAGGGTTTTCTTTGTGCTATAGCTCTTTGATATACGTGTGGGGTCCAACAGTAGTACTTAGCCCAATATATCATGGTACTAACTAAGGAGGATATACCGTACCCTTAATCGTACTACCCGACTACCCAGGTATTAGAGAGTATCTTCCCGAGTGCTATTCTTGGTGGCACTATAGCAGTCAGGCGGCCGATCGGTTTATCGAAAGAGGGCTTCAGGAAATCTAGTCTGATCCGTACACAGGTGTTATCTGATGCAATACCACTCGAAGGGTACCGACACGGGTTACAAGGGTGGCCAACAGATGTCTTCTTAATAACCACTTGTATTTCCTGCATGTATGAATCCCTCAACCACGGGTTTATGTGCGTAACGACAGATCTTTGTGGCTTAAAGATGCCAAAATACGTCTCTACCCTTAAAAAAATAAAAATACCCACAATTTCTGCCAAGGAAAGTGCTCTGATACCACTTGTAATATACCAGATATAAAAAGTATGCAAAACATAAATAAAATGATAGAAATGGCAGAATAATAGCAATATAACCAGAACATTCACCACAATAGCATTGAAATGATATAAGAATAACAACATAAATAACACTTTGATTCTAAAAGCAATGTTCACGGACCTCTTTGAGGGGGCAACCTCCAATTGAGCAGAGAATTATTACAATAATATCCAAGATAGGGTTCTCATACCCTCGACTCCTATTTATACTAAATATTTCTATCAAAAGAAGAATCTAGAGGAAGATCCTTCTAGAAGCGGAAGCTTCTATTAGGTCTTCTTACATTAGACTTATTCTATTTTATTGCAAGGCCTTATTAATATTGACCTTTATTACATCGCAATATATTGTTCTACCTATGTGTCGGTTAGGACCCTAACAATAAGTAGAGGCAGAGTTCGAGGGAATAAAATAAGAGGTAGACTATGCATAGGTTTCTCTCAAATATGAGAGATAGAAACATGAGAATGTTCAGAACAAAGTGAACACTCAGAACATCCACATAAACACTCTCAGAACCAAAGGGGGAGAGGAACAAATTTTAATCAGCCAAGATGGACTGACAAATCAAGGATCCAATGTTATTATTGCAAGAACTTTGGTCACTATGAAAGTTAATGCAAAAAGAAGCAAACAGATTTGAGTAGGGGCAGAGAAAATTTTACCAACACTGAAGAAGGAACATTTGAATCAATGTTCTTTTCATGTCAAGTCACATAAGAAGCAATCAACAGTCATGATCTCTCGATGTTGGACAATGGTTGCAACAATCATATGACAGGTAACAAAGATTTGTTTTCTAGTTTAGATAGCTTTGTCACATCTCAAATTAAATTGGGAGATGATTATCAAAAGAAAGTTGTAGGCAAGGGTATAATTTATGTATTAACCAGACAAGATGAAAAGAAGGATATTCATGATGTTTATTATCTACCTAGTCTTAGACATAATTTAATGAGTGTAAGACAAATGAATGAACATGGTTATAAGGTCATTTTTGAAGGTTCCAAATGTACAATCTTGGACAAACCACCGAGTAAGAAAATTATAGCCAATATACAAATGACCAAAAACAAAATGTTCCCTTTGATATTGAGAAATGTAAATTTGTGACAATCATATGCCCAAAATGTATCAAGCTTAGATGAGACTTGGCTGTGGCATATTATATGGTCATTTATCATTTAGCAGTCTTAGTATTTTAGAGAAGAATTCCATGGTCAAAGGTTTTCCCATTATAAATGAATAGAAAAACTCGTGTGAGAGTTGTATTTTGGCCAAACATCAAAGGGATAGTTTTCTCAATGCTTCCTACAGAGAAAAAGAACACCTTGAACTAGTGCATACAAACCTTTGTTGTCCAATGCAAACTTAGTCAATAGGATAAAACTTTTATTTTCTAACATTCATTAATGATTTTAATAGGAAAGCATGGGTGTATTTTCTCAAGCACAAATCAGAGACATTTGAAAATTTCAAAGAATTTAAATCTTTGACAGAGAAATAGAGTGGGAAGTACATCAAAGTAATCACATCGGATCAAGGAGGTGAGTATGACTCCAAGGAATTTGCAATATATTGCAGGAAGCATGGAATCAAGAGACAATTTACCACAAGATACACTCCACAACAAAATGGACTAGTTGAAAGGAAGAATGAGATAATAATGAATACGGCCATAAGTATGCTAAAGGAAAATAATTTGTCAAATCAATAATGGGGTGAAGAAGTGGCATGCTCAGTCTATATTTTAAATCTGTCACCAACTAGAAGTCTGAAAGATCAAGTTCCCCAAGAACCTTGGAGTGGTATGAAATCTAGTGTTTCTCGTTTTAAAGTTTTTAGATGTGTAGATTATACTCATGTTCCCAAAGAGCCGAGGAGAAAGCTTGATGATAGAAACAAAAAAGGTATATTTGTGGGATACAATGAACAGTCTAAAGAATATAGGTTGTATAATCCTATTAACAAGAAGTTGATAGTAAGAAGAGATGTGAAATTCCAAGAAGATAAATCTTTTGATAACCAAACAAGTGAAATACTTGTAGAACATATTCCTTCTACACATGAAGATAAGCAGGTGGAAGCTACAGTAAAACAATCTTGTCCACGAAGACTTCCAATATTGAAATTACAAGTTCAAGGAGAACAAATAGAGCACAATTCTTCTTCTTCATCTAGTAATGATTCAGATCCCACTATAGTAAATTTAAGGAACCAAAGAACAAGAAGCTTGAGAGAAATTTATGAGTAGAATGATAACATCGATCAACAAGCACACTTTTCTTTATTATCATGTCAACCGATATACTTTGAAGAAGAAGGCAAGGAGGAAAAATGGGTTGATCTAATGAATGAAGAAATTGAAGCAATTGAAAGAAACAACATATGGGTTCTTATGGATCTTCCCACAGGGAAAACCGGAGTTAAATGGTTGAATAAGAAAAAATTCAATGAGAAAGGAAAAGTAGAGAAGCACAGGGAAATACTTGTAGAAAAAGGGTTTGCTCAACAACTTCGTATTGACTATGGAGAAACATTTTCTCCAGTAACACGTTTGGATACTGTTAAATCAGTTTTGGTGGTTGCAGCTCAAAACAAATGGCCAATCTATCAAAAGGATGTTAAATCAGCCTTTCTAAATGGATTTTTAAAGGAATAAGTTTATGTGTATCAACTACCAGGATTTTAGATCATAGGTAAAGAGTAAAAAGTGTACAGATTGAAGAAAGCGTTGTACGGTTTGAAGCAAGCTCCAAGAGATTGGTACAATCACATTTATATTTATTTTCTCAACAATGGGTTCATCAAGAGTAGCAATGTGCCCACAATTTACACCAAAAGAGACGAGAGAGGTAATATTTTGATAGTTTGTCTCTATGTTGATGACATGATTTATACAATAAATTTGTTGTTGAATGGATTCAAAGAAACCATGCAAAGTGAATTTGAAATGACTAATCTTAGTCTCATGAAATATTTTCTGGGAATGGAATTTGAGCAATCCGAAAAAGGAAATTTTTATCTGTCAGCGAAAATATGCCACGGATATTTTGAAAAGGTTCAAAATGAACAAATGCAAGCAAACACATACACCAATTGCAATATGTACAAAATTAAGTAAACAAGATGAAGGAACAAAAATTGATTATACTCTATATAAGAGGCTTGTAGGAAGCCTCATGTACCTTACAACTACCCGGCCATATATTATGTATGCAGTAAGCTTAATTTCGAGATTTATGGAGAATCCCAAAATCTCTCATTGGAAAGTTGAAAAAAAAAATTTGACGTATACTGCAGGTACAACAAATTATGTAATTTGGTATTCTACTTTAGAAGATGATTCACTTGTTGGATATATAGATAGTGATTTTGCAAGTAGTGTTGATGATCAGAAAAGTACTTTTGGGTATGCATTTATGTTTGGTATAGACTTAATTTCATGGGATTCTAAGAAACAACCCATCGTCACAATTTCTTCAGCAAAAGCAGAGTATGTGGAAGGAACTTCAGCAGCATGTCATGCAGTTAGTTTGAGAAGGATCCTTAATGATCTAGCACATGAAGAAAATGAGCCAACTCCTATATTGTGTGACAACAGTTCAACAATTGCATTGTCTAAGAATTATGTGTTTCACCGCAAGAATAAACACATTGACACTCATTATCATTTCATTCGTGAGCTTGTCAATGATGGTAGCATTATGTTTCAGTTTTGTGGTTTGAAAGAAAAATTAGGAGATATATTCACCAAGCCATTGGGAAGAAATACTTTTGAATTTCACAGACAACACTTAGGCATAGCTTGTGTTGATTTTTGTAATGGTTGAAATTAAGGGGGAGTGTTAAGTAGATTAATTCCTCCATTACATGTTTTGACCAACTCTGATAGATGATATGCATCGCAAATGCACATACAATATAGGTAAGATTGCATTTATTAGGTAGGTGAAGGATGGAGTGTTCTAGAGAGTTATTTCTCATCATGTATTTTGTAATTTTAGTTTTATGTGAATGTGAAGAAGAGTTGAACAACTCCATAGTTGCTTTCTTTGTGAATTCTCTATTTCATGAATGGTTTCATATGCTTGGGCTTGAACATGACATGGTGTACATACCTTTCCACAACATTAAATCCATCACATAGTTCATTCCTAGATAAATATACTATCACCATATTGGTGTGTGCACTAACAAATGTGTCCATTAATGAAAGATTCCAAGAAATGCTTAAACACTTTGTCTCTGTGAATCCCCATGTGTTATGAGAATTTTTTATTAATGTCAAACTCGCCATAATGACATTTGCTTTGTTATATTTGCCTCAAACACTCCCATAATGACATTTTCTTTGTTATATTTTCCTCCACTCTTGACTCTGACAAAACAATTACTCATGGGTTATTTGTCAATTGTAATAACATTGGAAGCTCACTAGTAGTATTAATTACAAAAAAGTTGTTAAATGTGATTTTTTAACAACAAATAATGGCATTGAGCCAACCCAAATAAACTAGGTCATCTTTCTTTTTCATGTTCACATATTCCATCTCACTAATAGTATGAACATGTTGATTCATAATTATTTTATTTCATTCATGATGTTATGTGTTTACCTTTTTAAATTCATAAATGGTTATAACTTTGGTATCTAAAATGATTATTATTTCAAAACATTGGTGGGTCTCTCAACCACTTGGTATGTAATTCATGTCATCCTCACTAACACAATAATTAATGGCCTCAAAAAACACATAACTAAGAATCAAATTTAAATCTTTAAGAATCCACCAATCTTGGATTTTGTCAAGGTCATCATAAAGATAAGGAATAGGTTTTTTTTTTTGTTTCACATAAAACTATTTAATGATTATGTTTGGGATTAAAAACTCTATTAAGCTTGGTAAATTTTTCTAGTTTTTATGTTCTTGATTAAGTTTAGATATGAACTTGCACAAATGAACCTTGTCAACTTCACAAAACCTAAAATTTGAATTACAAAAATGAGAATTTTGATCATTTTCATTCAATTTATAGAATTATCATATCCTCACTCATTTATCCAAAATGATCATTCCCCTTTTCTAGATTCTATGCATCTTTATCTATTACACTCTTGCACTTTATTCTTACTGTTTCTAGCAACATTCACTTCGGTGTGACTATAATTTTAAAATATTTTGAGAATGCCTCATAGCTCTCTTTCCCTTAGCCTCATCCCAAGCCTAAGATCAAGGAGACATATCCTTTGTATCATTAATGCTTGGAATGAAAATTTTGAAGTTGGGTGAGATTCTTAAGAAAAGTAGGGAGAATGTAACATAATTGTTATTATCATCAAACTTATGCATTAGGGATTATGCTTTAACATCCCACTCTTTCATACATTTTCATGTGGTTTGAGAGATAAAGTGAACAATCAATATTCTCATTAGAAATAACATACTTGGTGGTCTTGATAAATAATTTCCTTTAGTTTTTCATTCTATATAGATCTTGGGAATCTCCAGATTAAAAAAATGATCATCAATAAGAAAAAATTACTTATTAAACTGTGTAAGCAAATTGCAGATTATCTTATTAAGTTACAACTTACAATCCGTGTATGTAAATGTAGATTCTCTTCACATATTTAACGTATTATAACACATTTCTAAATACTCAAACTCAATAACACATTGTTCCAAACACAATTCAGTTTTACGGCACATAAACACAGATGAAAGTTCCAACAAAATTTCGTGAGCACATTCCTGAATTTAAGACCAGTGAAAGATCAATTACATCCAGATGATATAATTTGTTATCTTAATCTCATTTCTAAGAGATGTTTAATGATGTGTTCATAATTATTTTCTATGATTTTTTTTTTTTTTTTAGGTTTCACTCATTCATTTTAGAAAGGCAATTCAAAAAATATTTTTAAAAAGATGTAAATTTTTAAAATTATTATCCTTGAAGGATAACAAATATCATAAAATGTTAAAAGAAGGGTCAGATTTTCAATAAACATTAATATCCTTACTTCTAATGTTTGGTTTGAGCATTGGTTCATCACACAATACTTTACTTTGGAATCTAAAGAGTAAAACTAACTATAGTCTAGTTGGATCTTATCTATTCCTTGATATTGTATCCCCTTCATGAACATTAAATCCATCACATAGCTCACACCTAGATAAATATCCTACCACCATATAGGTGTTTGCACTATTTTATGTGTAGCTTAATGAAAGCTTCCCAAAGAAGCTTAGACACCGTGTCTTTGTGAATCATCACTTGAATTCACGTGTTATGAACATTGTTGAGTTTTGTCAATCTTCCCCTATTGTCATTTTCTTTGTTACATTTTCCTCCACTTGACTCTATAAAAAACCAAAACAATTACTCATGCCATATGGATGTAAATTATAATAACATTGAGAGTTCATTGATAAGATAATTAGTTGTTAAATCTCAAATTTGAAGAGCAAAAAATAAGCATCTAATCAATCCAAGCAAATCATGTAATCTTTCATTTAATCTTTTTTTTTTCACTTTCACATATTCCATCTCACTAATAGTATCCAACATGTTGATTCATAGTTATTTTATTGCATTGATAATGATATATGTATCTAAAAAGATTATATTGGTGGGATTATCAACCACTTAGTATATAATTTATGTCATCCCAACTAATACAATACATGATACATATGGGTCAAATACCACACAACTAAGAATTGAATTTAAATATTTTAAAAATCCATTAATATTATACAAATTTGGTCAAACTTGGATCATAAAGATAATGCATATTTTTTTTTGTTTCACATAAAACTATTTAATGATTATGTTTGAGATCAAAAACTCTATTAAGCTCTGTGAATTTTTTTGGTTTTTATTAAGTTTAGATATGAACTTGCAGAAATGAACCTTGTCAACCTTATAAAACCTAAAATTGAGATTACAACAATGACAATTTTAATTTTCTTCATTCAATTTATAGCATCATCATATCTTCACTTCTTTGTTCTCCAAAATGATTATCCCCTTTTCTTGATTCCATACTTCTTTATCTRTCAAAMTCTTTCACTTTATTGTTCTTGTGYCTAGCAACATTGACCTTAGTGTGGYCATACAAATATTTTGACAATGTCTCATAACTCTTTTCCCCCTAGCCTCATCCCAAGCCCAAGATCAAGGAGACATATATCTTTTGYAGCATTAATGCTTAGAACAATATTTTTCAAGTTGGGTGGGATTCATAAGAAAGGTAGGGAGAAGGTAACATAATCTTTATTATCATCAAACTTATGCATTAGGGATTATGCTCTAACATCACACTCTTTCATCCATTTTCACATGGTTTGAAAAAAAGTGAACAATCAATATTCTCAATAGAAATAACATACTTGGTGGACTTGATGAGTAAGTTCCTTTAGGTTCACGTTTCTATGGATCTTGGAAAGCTCCAAACCATAGACATCTTAACCTAAATAATAAGTAATGGATGCACTCATGCTAGATTGTTAGGTGTATTCATTATTTTTATAGTATTTTGAGAGAATTTGTCAAGCTTCAACAAAGGCCTCAAGATCTACTGCAATTTCTTCTTTTCTAATGAGATCTAGAACAAACATGACTCCCATGGTTAAGTAGGATTGGAGTATGCTCAAAATATGAATATAAGAGGATTGAGATATGCTCAAAATATGATTATAAAATGTAGTGATCATGCATCATATGAATACATAGATTAAATCCTCTCTTATATGGATGTTCACAAAAATGTTTGATTTTGTGATTGTGTCTAAAGTTTATATTGCCATGACATTCCTCCAAACAATAGGTGGCTCATTGGTCATGAATTATTATTGATATTAATGTATATATAACCCATTAAAAAGTTATAATTACAATTATAAAATATGCTTATTATTATTTTATAGTGAAATGTTAACTTCTCTATATGGTTGTAGCTTAAATTTTTTAACATTTTGAATAATTAGATGTACACTATTTTATTTAAAATGTTTTTTTTTAATGTGTACCTATTTTTACTCTTGTCTATTAAAATACAACTAATTTAATAACTTTATACTCTTTAAATTGAAATATTTAAATAAATACATACTTTTCAACTTGAAATTAAAAACACCTCTTCAAATTTGATCATTAGTTCCTGGTATTCCAACTAGCATACTATATAGATATTGAGCTTAAACTGTTAAATTCCTTTATCATTATAAATCTTAACAAAAACCTAACATACCTTATAGAAGTTGAATTCAAACTGTTAAAATTCATCTCATTATAAATAAATCTTGACACACTATACACACATGATTACAACTACTTTTCCAACTTTTTAATCATAAGAATCTTGAATAATTATGTTAAGGTCCTAACCCGCACATAGGTAGATCAATGTATTTGGATGTAATAAATGTCAATATTAATAAGGCCTTTCAATAAAATAGAATAAGGCGGATGTAAGAAGACCTAATAGAAGCTTTCGCTTCTAGAAGGATCTTCCTCTAGATGCTTCTCTTAATAGACATATTTTGTATAAATAAGGGTCGAGGGTATGAAAACCCTAGCTTGGAGATTATTGTAACAGAGCGCTGCTCGACTGGAGGTTGCCCCCTCGAAGAGGCCTGTGAACATTGCTATCTGAATCAAAGTGTTATTTCTATTGCTATTTCATATATCATTTCTGTGTATTGTGAAGATTATGCTGGATATTTTACTCTTATTCTGCCATTTCTAGCATTTTATTTCTGTTCTGCATATTTTATATATTTGGTATCTTGCAAGTGGTATCAGAGCACTTTCCTTGGCAAAAATTGTGGGTATTTTTTTTCAGGGTAGAGACATATTACGGCGTCTTTAAGCCATAGAGATCTGTCGTTACACGCATAAACCCGTGGTTGAGGGATTCATACACACAGGAAATACAAGTGGTTCTTAAGTGCACATATGTTGGCCACCCTTGTAACCCCTGTTGGTACACCTTCGAGTGGTAGCGCATCAGACAACACCTGTGTACGGATTGGCCTAGATTTCCTGAAGCCCTCTTTAGATAAACCTATCGGCCGCCGAACTGCTATAGTGTCACCGAGAACAACACTCAGAAAGATACTCTCTAGTACCTGGGTAGTTGGGTAGTACGGCTAAGGGTACGGTCTATCCTCCTTAGTTAGTGCCCTGAGATATTGGGCCGAGTACTACTGTTAGACCCCACACGTATATCAGAGAGCTATAGCACAGGGCAAACCCTTGTCTGTAGAACCCTTGAATACCTAACCCTTGGGAAACATAAACAAATTAAACCAGCAAGATCTATTGCTGCGCATTTGTGTTTGGGTTGCTAAGTAAATACACATTTCTCTCTGGTTCAAAATTTGGGGATTTCAACATTGCAACATTCTTCAGACCAAAGTATAACCCCGCATCAGGAAAAAATAAATAAAAATGGACGAATATTGGAATAGTATTTCAAGTAATATTGGAATAGTTAATAATGGACGAATATTGGAATATTGGAATAGTTAATAATGGACGAATATTGGAATAGTATTTCAAGTATATTTATAACAGTAAACGAATATTGCACTAGAGCCTTGAGTACTTCAAGTTACTAGTTATAGTTATTGGTACTCAAGTTACTAGTTATTCGCTAGTAGTTTAAATATATTATTTTTTATTTTTTTAAAAGATTTAGAAGAATTCTTAAAATTGTACACTAAAATATGTAAACTTGTTTGTATATTTATAACAATCAAACAAATTATTAGACTTCAGGATCCATGCCGCGCCAAAGAAGATTATTAGTAGACTTCAGGGTCCATAGCATTGGTACCGTAGCAAAAGAATATTATTGCTAGAATTCACGATCCGTGGCAATGGAGTTTCATAATGAAGTGGTTAGAACCACTGGTTTTGCAGCTATGGAAACCAATAGGTTGGATCTTGATGGAGTTTCATAATGAAGTGGTTAGAACCACTGGTTTTGCAGCTATGGAAACCAATAGGTTGGATCTTGGATTTGCATCATCTATAGCATAATAGATAACATTTCCTAAGCTTACAAGTTACATGCAAACATCTACTTAATGCAATAATAGTATTCAATGGAAGGTTGGATAATGAATAAAATAGTAAGTTAGGAAAATGTAGTATCTTTGGTTGGGAAAAGATCAATAATCATAGCAAAAAGATATTGCAAAAGAAAAATAGAGTGAAAGGATGTCAAAACAGGGTTTCGTCAACTTCTCTCTACCTTCTCCATATTGTCAAAAGATCCATACTGTCAAAAGAAATAGGAGTGGAAGTCATGAACTTAAAGCATATAAAGTGTAGTTTAGAATGAGTTAACAAAGTTGATTTTCTTGCTATTATAGATCATAGTGACTTAGTTGCATATCATTTATAGGGACACAATACATATCATGCATAGCACCTCATAAGTTTGTATGGATATCAGATTTTTAATTAAAGTGAAGTTGAGGGATTCAATATATATATTTTTGCAATCCTTTAACCCAACAATTCTACTTAAGGAACATTGATAAAATAACTATTATCTTATTACTAGCATTTCACATTATTTCTCAATCAATTATAGAGATGATTTGATATTTCTTTGTACTTACTTTTTATGACTGATTCTTGCTTGTTTGTGTTGTGGGTCTTCTCTATGTATATTGAATTTGGAAAACCATAGAAATTTTGAAAAACACATGTATAAAATACTAGAAAGGATTATTGTGTGGAAAAGTGCTTTCTACAACTTGATACTAGGGAGATGTGTAATTCCTTTCATACTCAACATAGAGTTGACACCTAGCATATCTACATATCTATCTATATATATGAAAAACCATCAATCATCATAAATCCATCTTAACTTTGAATCTATCTCAGATAAAAATAGATCAAGTCATTTAAAATACAAATAAAAAATTAAATTAAAAAAATTGAAAAAAGTTAAGATGGATCTTGTTTTATTATGAACAAAATAAAATTATGGATTAAAACTACATACTATATATCTTTTAAATAAAATTTGAACTCTTTCCCTAACAACTTTGAAATTTTTCTTATATTTTTATATATGTTGAACTTTGTTTAACATTATACAAAAAATTGTAAAAATAATTGGATGTTATACACTATTTTCAACACTATTTAGGTATGTTGAACTTTGTTTAACATTAAATACAAAAAATTGTAAAAATAATTGGATGTTGTAAACTATTTTCAACAACCCTTTCATATGAAATTCTTCTTATCATTTTTATATATGTTGAATTTTGTTTAACATTATACAAAAATTTATAAAAATAATTGGATGTTATACACTATTTTCAACACTATATATGTTGAACTTTGTTTAACATTAAATACAAAAAATTGTAAAAATAATTGGATGTTGTAAACTATTTTCAACAGCCTTTCTATATGGTAGCATTTACCAATTTAATAAGTGGTCATATCTCTACCTTGTTACAACTTACAAGCAGTGAAATTAGATAATAAATAGGAAGATGTGTAAGCAAATTGCATCATATGGATACATAGATTGCATATCTCTTATATTGATGTTCCCAAAAATGTTTGATTTTGTGATTGTGTCTAAAGTTTATATTGTCACAAAAGTCCTTCAAACAACAAGTGGCTCATGAATTATATATATATATATATATATATATATATATATATATAACCCATTAAAAAGTTATACTTGAAATTACAAAGTAGGGTTATTATTACTTTCTAGTGAAATGTCAACTTTTCTATATGATTGTTGATTAAATTTTTTAACATTTTAAATAATTGGAAATACACTATTTTATTTAAAATGTGTACCTATTTTATTATTCTATTAAAGTACAACTGTTTTTACAACTTTTAATCATGAAATTATTGAATGAATATATACTTTTCAACTTGAAAAGAAAAATAATCCGAAATTGATCATTGATTATTGATTATTAAAGTACAACTAATTTTACAACTTTTCATCATGAAATTATTCAATAATTTCATTAACATATACTTTTCAACTTGAAATGAAAAATAGTACTTCAAAATTAATCATTAATTTTGAATCTTCTAAAAACATAACATTTAACCTAACATGTAAATGTTGAATTTAAACTATTAGATTCCCTATCATTATAAATCTTTACAAAACCCTAACATACTTTTATAGATGTTGAATTTAAACTATTAAATTTTTATCTCATTATAAATCTTGACACACTACGGAGAGATGAGTACAACTACTTTTCAAGTTTTAGTTATAAGAAGCTTGAATGATTATATATCCATACCATGATATCTTGGCACAGAGATGCCTCGTTTTAATATTACATTAATATCTACAAACACAGTCAACGTGTGAACTCTATACCTTGACACACAGATGCCTCGTTCAAACTATTCCATTAATATCTAACCTAAACAATGAACGTGAGAACTCGTGCAGAGAAAGAGTACACTGTATGGTGGCGCAAACAAAAATATTTAACGTGAGAACTCGTGCAGAGTAAGAGTACACTGCATGATGGAGCGGACAAAAATATAACAGAGATAGATATGACAAACGGCGAACAATATACAGTCTGCTGAGCAGAGTAAGAGTACACTGCATGATGGCTCTCACAAAAATATAAAAAAATATAATACAGATAGAGAAGATATATGGTGAATAATATACCGTCTGTTATGCAGTATTGAATAACCTAGACAAAAATATAATACAGGTAGAAAAGACATAATGCAAACAATATACAATTTGATGTACAGTATTAAATGTTGCGATAGATCTAATATACATTGTCCGATATCTTGGATTTAAATCTAATATACATTGTCCGATATCTTGGATTTAAATCTAATATACATTGTCGGATATCTTGGATTTAAATATACAGTTTGGTGTGCAGTATTGAATGTTGCGATAGATCTAATATACATTGTCGGATATCTTGGATTTAAATTTAATATAATATCTTGGATTTAAATATACAGTTTGGTGTGCAGTATTGAATGTTGCGATAGATCTAATATACATTGTCGGATATCTTGGATTTAAATTTAATATACATTGTCGGATATCTTGGATTTAAATCTAATATACATTGTTGGATATCTTGGATTTAAATATACAGTTTGGTGTGCAGTATTGAATGTTGCGATAGATCTAATATGTTAAACATAATGTAACCTCAACAGTCTCACAGTACACTGCCAGCTGTACTGGAGAGTTTTACTTTTTATTTTTGTCTTGCTTGAGCCTATTTAGTTCCGCCATCTCCCATTGCATTGTATCTTTTAATAAACTCTTCTTCATGCATTCCAATATACTGTTCTATTATTTTCTCCCTGTATTTATCTTTACTTCACAATTTATCATGGTATCGGAGCTTCTGCAGTAAGCCTCTTCACACAGTCCAGAGAGCAACTCGATCCTCACAGCGCAGAGCTTCACGGATCTTGAGAGCACGCGACACAGTCTCTTTCACAAGGTTTGGAGAGCTGTCTGTCATACTCTCGGAAGATCCTCGCAGGAAACTTCCACGAGGAAGCAGAACATCTTACGTTCAAAGATCAAGGTAGGAAGCTTGCAGAGGCTGCAGAGCGTACAACGCTCAAAAGAACGAGGAAGCAGAGACCGAGAAAGAAAAAAACTTTAAAGTTTCTTGAACAATTTTTTAAGAATTGTCAAAGATTGACGAAGAAGAGCTGCAGAACGAAAGATCGTTTAAAGAACTCGAAGAAAACGTTCAAAATCGTTAAAGATTGCTGCAGAAGGCAACATCGTTTAAAGTTTTTTGAAATTCGCTCAAATCTATCAAAGATTGTAGCAGAGAACGAAGAACTCGTGAAATTCTTTCAAATATTTGAAAGATTCACGAATCTTTCTTCCACAGGAGTAAAGAACGCGTCTCAGGTGCAAAGAACAACCATTAAGGCTGTAAGACTCGTCCTGAGAACATATCCGAAGCGGGAAACCAGTACAGAAGGGACGAGGAGAGCGCGGAAAAGGCGAAAGAGTTTCAGTCGTCAGATCTTGCACAAAGGACCGACAGCCGTTGGATCCGCAAGAAAGTGCACGAGGTTTAATCCTCTGCAGCGCCAAGGAATTTTTGACCTACGAAATCCCGACATCATCTCGACCGTCCATCAAGAGACACGTGGCGAGATCCTATTCCATCACAAAATCGGTAATCGAGAGTTGGACGCGCAAAGGTAATTGCACTCCAAAAACTCCGATACGCGATATCGTGAAATCTCGAGAAGACTTGTGAGCCGTCCATCTCAGAGGACAGGTGGCAGCAGATCCAAGCCATCAACATTTCGGAGTTCGCAGTTTTGAAAGATCGTCGCAACAAGAGTTCGAAACTCGCGAAATCGCGATACGGGAAATAGAGATAAGATCTCAGCCGTTCTTTTGTTTGGGCACGCGGCGGACATCGAGGAAACCGTCGGCGTTTCGGCATTCGGGGTTTCAAGTTGACAAAGAAGCTGTGTCAACGGAGCATCGCAAGACGTGATATCCCGAGGTTGAATCAGGACCGTCCATCTTTCAAGGATGCGTGGCGTAAATCCGAGGACTCAGGAAAAGTCCCGAAAAGGAAAGGGCCATCGGCGCATCAGGATTCGGTAAATCGTGAATCATGAGGACAAGTGATCGGGTTTCTTTATGGTGAAAACCCCGTAAACGATCGGAGCCGTCCATTTTGAGGAGACACATGGACGATATTGAGAGAGCCCATCGACAAATCAGGATTCGACGTTTCGCGAATCCTAAGGACAAGAAACACGAGCACTTCAGAACTCCGAAGTCCGAAATCCCGACAGGAGGAAAGCTCCGTTGTGGGGCCCACCTGACGTCATCTCATCAAATCGCGGGATTGAGAATCTCCACAGTGAAATCCCCGACGCAGATTTGAGCCGTCCATTTGTTGAGGACGCATGGCAGAGATCGAGGCTTTCGAAAAATTTCTCGAAAACAGAGTCCATCGGCATTACGGGATTCAGAAAATCGCAGATCCTGGAGACAAGAAGTCCAGAAAAAAACAAATCGCGAAATCGCGAGGAGAATTCAGGACCGTCCCTCTGTTAGGACGCGTGGAGGCGATCAAAGCAATCGCGAAATTTCCTTAAAGCAAAGCGCCATCGGAAAATTGGAGATCGGGGAATCGAGGAGTCAGAAAAACTCGTCATCAGAACTCGCGAAATCCCGATAAGATCTGGACCATCCAATCATCAACAGATCTGGACCGTTGAATTGTCCAAAGGCAATTTTTTCGCATTTCGGCGATTTGAAAGTCAAAGAGCCGGAAAAGCCCGTAGCACTTTAAAAGTAAGGTGTGTGGTCACATTGCAAGGAGACTAAAAGCCAATTCAAGCCCGATAAGCTCCCTTTGGCCATCGGCAAATCGACATTTCGGCGATCGTAGGTAAATACGAAATTTCCCTCTCTTTTTTCTGATTTTTTTTTGTATGGCGTCATCTAGCAATTTAGGACCGACTCAGGGTCCGATTCTTCTGGGAAAGAATTACGAGTTCTGGTCTCTTCGGATGAGATCATTCTAGCAAGCACAAGAGTGTTGGGAACTAGTGGATCTTGGATATGTGGAACCGGATCTAGCCGTCCTCGCTGCCATGACAAATGCGCAGAGAATTGCTCAGGCAACACTAAGGAACAAAGAGAATAAAGCAAAATTATGGATTCAAAACTCTGTGGATGACTCGATTTTTTCGAAAATCACAGGCGCTGGTACTTCAAAACAGGCCTGGGACATCCTTAAATCTTCCTACCAAGGAAATGACAGGGTCAAAACAGTTAAAATGTAGACCTTGTGGACGCAATTCGAGACTCTAAGGATGACAGAGTCCAAAACTGTGGATCAGTTCATGACCAGAGTCATGGGAATCGTGAACCAGATCAGACTGATTGGTGAAACCATCACTGATCAATGAATTGTTGAGAAAATTCTCAGAAGTTTACCCAAGAAATTTCAAATGGTTGTAATAGCAATCCTTGAATCCAAGGATCTGTCAAGATTTTCAACAGATGAATTGATTGGTTCTCTGGTGACACATGAGACCAGACTGCATCTTACAGATGAGTCAATCTCCAATGCTTTCAAAACTCAATTCTCCTTCAGCAGAGGGAGAGGCAGAGGAAGAAGCAGAGGTCACCAAGGAAGAGGGAGCAATCAAAATAACTCTCATTTCACTGGAGGTAACATACATCAATATCTGAATCAAAATTTCCAAGGTCAAAGACATCAGAAACAACATCAACATCAGAATTTCCAGCCTCAAAGAGGCAGAGGGAGAAGATCAAATGACAAAACAAGCATACAATGCTATTACTGCAAAAAGTATGGGCACTATGAATCTGAATGCAAGAAGAAGCAAGCAGATCAACTCTCAGGCAGAGCACATGTGTCAAATCACACGGGAGACACCTCAAGAGGTATGTTTCTCTCATGCCACAAAACTGAACAACAACCTAAAGATCTCTGGTTGTTGGACAGTGGATGCAGCAATCACATGACAGGTAACAAAGAATTACTTTCATGCATTGATTCTTCAATATCATCTGATATTACACTTGGAAATGATTATTTAGTCAAAGTTCAAGGAAAAGGAACTGTTCCTATTCTTACTAAACATAATGTACAGAAAGACATATACAATGTCTATCATGTTCCATATTTAAAACATAATTTGCTAAGTGTAGGACAGCTCATTGAACATGGCTATAAGGTACTTTTTGAGGGAACATCTTGTAAGATATATGACAAAATTCCAAGCAGAAAATTGATTTCTGAAATCCATATGACTCCCAATAGGATGTTTCCCCTTACCCTCAGAACTGCAAATCTGAGTCAACCATATGCACAGAATGCATCAACCCTGAATGAAACAATGGTTTGGCATACAAGATTTGGACATCTGGCATTTCAGAGTATAAGTCTTCTTCAGAAGAACTCCATGGTCAAAGGTCTACCTATCTTTAAAGAGCAAATTCCCCCATGTGAGTCTTGCATACTTGGAAAACATAAGAGAACTAGTTTCCCACCGTCATCAAATCAAGCCAAACAACATCTTGAACTTGTTCACACTGACCTATGTGGACCAATGCAAAAAAAGTCAATAGGTGGTAGTTTTTACTTTCTAACGTTTATTGATGATTTCAACAGAAAAATATGGATCTATTTTCTGAGACACAAGTCTGAAACATTTGCAAAATTCAAAGAATTCAAGGCAGAAGTTGAAAAATAGAGTGGCAAATATATCATATCACTCAAGTCAGATGGAGGAGGTGAATACAACTCCAGAGAATTTGCAAATTTCTGCAAATCTCAAGGCCTTATCATGCAAACAACAACCAGGTATACTCCACAACAGAATGTAGTGGCTGAAAGGAAAAATCAGACCATAATGAACATGGCAAGAACACTTCTTAAAGAGAAACACTTGTCAAATACTTTTTGGGCTGAAGCAGTAGCATGCTCAGTTTATCTCCTGAATAGATCACCAACCACAAGTCCAAAGATGAAAGTTCCCCAAGAAGCATGGAGTGGGACAAAGCTTAATGTAGCGCATCTAAGGACATTTGGATGCATAGCATATGCTCACATACCTTCCGAATTAAGGAAGAAGCTTGATGACAGAAGTGAGAAATGTATTTTCACTGGATATAGTGAAACATATAAAGCTTATAGGCTTTACAATCCAATCACCAAGAAATTAATTCCCAGTAGAGATGTACAATTTCTGGAAAATCAATCCTGGAATGATTTCGAAAATTAGCAAGTGGACAAACAAAATCTATTGCTGCCAAGTTCTGAAAACACATAAAATTCAGAATATCCAGTACCTCAAAATATTCTTCCAAGATTGCAAGTACAAAGACAACCTGAACATTCTCAGGATAACTCAACTTCCAGTAGAGAATCATCCTCTGAACCACAGAATCAGAGAACTCGAAGTTTGAGAGAAATCCATCAGCAATTGGATGACTTTGAGCAATACAATCTTTTTGCTTTAATGTCATGTCAAGCTACATCCTTTAAGGAAGCATCTAAGGAGCCACATTGGGTTCGAGCCATGAACCAAGAAATTGACTCCATTGATAAGAACAAGACATGGGATCTTGTTGATTTACCAAGTCACAAGAAGAGTATTGGTGTCAAGTGGGTTTACAAAACTAAACTCAATGAAAAAGGGAAGATTGAAAAACACAAGGCAAGACTTGTTGCCAAAGGATTCTCACAACAACCAGGTACTGATTATGGTGAAACTTTTGCTCCAGTAGCAAGATTAGACATTGTCAGAACTCTATTGGCCATAGTAGCACAACACAAATGGCAAGTATACCAAATGGATGCCAAGTCAGCATTCCTGAATGGTTTCTTAGAAGAATAAGTTTATGTCGATCAACCACCTGGATTTGAAGTCCAAGGGCACCCGACCAAAGTATATCGGCTGAAGAACGCCTTGTATGGCTTAAAGCAAGCTCCAAGAGCTTGGTACAATAGAATTGACACTTATCTGATCAAAAGTGGTTTCAACAGAAGTCAAAATGAGCCAACTCTTTACACCAAAACAGATAAGCAAGGTAAAATCTTGATTGTATGTTTATATGTTGATGACATGATCTACACAGGAAATCTTGAGTTAACAGATTTTAAACATGCCATGCAATCTGAGTTTGAGATGACAGATCTTGGCATAATGAAATATTTTTTAGGGATTGAGGTTAATCAATCAGCCAAAGGCATTTTTGTCTGTCAGCAAAAGTATGCAGCAGACATCATCAAAAGATTTCGGATGGAAGGATGCAATCCAGCAGAAACCCCCATACCTTTAGGCACAAAGTTGAGCAAAATTGATGAAGGTCCTACTGTGGACTCTACCCTGTACAAAAGTTTAGTAGGCAGTTTGTTGTATCTTATAGCAACTAGGCCTGACATTATGTATGCAACCAGCCTTGTTTCCAGATTCATGGAATCACCCAAAGATTCGCACTGGAAAATGGCAAAACGAATTTTGAGATATGTAGCAGGAACAATAAATTTTGGTTTATGGTACACTAAATCTGATAGTAATCAACTCTCTGGTTACACAAATAGTGACTTTGCAGGCAGCCTAGATGACAGGAAAAGCACATCAGGATATGTTTTTCAACTGGGCACGAACCTGATTTCATGGGCATCAAAGAAGCAGCCAATTGTATCAATATCTTCTCCAGAGGCAGAGTATGTAGCTTCTACCTCAGCCTCATGTCAAGTTGTATGGCTGAGAAGAATATTGACAGACATGTCACATACAAAAAAGGATCCAACTCCTATTTTCTGTGACAATACATCAGCAATTGCTTTATCCAAGAACCATGTGTTTCACAAGAAAAGTAAAGACATTGATACTCGATTTCATTTCATACGTGAGCTAGTAAATAATGGTGATATTGCACTACAATTTTGTGGTTCTTGAGATCAGCTTGCTGATATCTTTACAAAGCCACTAGTAAAGTCAGTTTTTGATTTTCAGAGACAACACTTAGGCATAGTCAGTGCTAATGATTGTAACTGTTGAGTTTGAGAGGGAGTGTTAAACATAATGTAACCTCAACAGTCTGACAGTACACTGCCAGCTGTACTGGACAGTTGTACTTTCTATTTTTGTCTTGCTTGAGCCTATTTAGCTCAGCCATCTCCCATTGCATTGTATCTTCTAATAAACTCTTCTTCATACATTCCAATATATTGTTCTATTCTTTTCTCTCTATATTTCTCTTTACTTCACAATTTATCATAATATACATTGTCGGATATCTTGGATTTAAATCTAATATACAAATCTAATATACATTGTCGGATATCTTGGATTTAAATATACAGTTTGATGTGCAGTATTGAATGTTGTGATAGATCTAATATACATTGTCTGATATCTTGGATTTGAATCTAATATATATTGTCAAATATCTTGGATTTAAATATACAGTTTGGTGTGCAATATTGAATGTTGCTATATATCTAATATACATTGTCGGATATCTTGGATTTATATATGAAAGTGATCCTATAATGTATATACATCTTATTCTATAGATCTAATATACATTGTCAGATATCCTGGATTAATATATGAAAGTGATCCTATAATGTATATACAGCTTATGCTGTAGATCTAATATACATTATTGGATATCCTCGATATATATATAAGTGATCCTATAATACATATAGAGCTTATGAAAGTATTCAATGTTCTTATGAAAGTATTCAATGTTGCTTAGCAATCTGTATATTTTCTTACCCAAACTTGAAAAACGAGAGAGATATATGCAAACATAGATACACTCTTTATGCAATGTACTCCCTTCACCTCATCCATCTTTCCTGTCCGTTTGCAGGTATGATAATACATATTTACATATAATATATGACCTCAACAGATATGCAATGTACTAATTTGAAATTCATGTAAGTAAAATAATATTTGTAAATTTTACATAGATATCAACCACAGGTAAATAATAAAGTACAAAAATGATATTGTAAATATCACATGCTTAACAATCACACGAGTAATAGATAGTGTTCAAGATAATAAAACCATTATAAATAGTAGTAATTAGAGTGATATAAGATGTTATCATATCAATTTGAAAAACGAGAGAGATATATGCAAACATAGCTACACTCTTTATGCAATGTACTCCCTTCACCTCATTCAGCTTTCCTGTCCGTTTGCAGGTATGCTCATACATATTTACATATAATATATGACCTCAGCAGATATGCAATGTACTAATGTGAAATTCATGTAAGTAAAATAATATTTGTAAATTTTACATAGATATCAACCACATGTAAATAATAAAGTACAAAAATGATATTGTAAATATCACATGCTTAACAATCACACAAGTAATAGATAGTGTTCAAGATAATAAAACCATTATCAATATTAGTAATTAGAGTGATATAAGATGTTATCATATTAATTTGATAATTGCTTTTAAATTAATATATATTTTTTAAGTAACTTATGGTCATAAAGTGTTATAAATTTTGTGACACATTATAAAATGTGGATTGTAGAAAAGTAATAATATGAATGTGGATTGTAGAAAAGTAATAATATGGTAAGAATTTTATAGGCAATAGTATTGGTTTGAGAAAGTCATACATGGTAGACTTGAGAAGAATGGGGTAGCTTATCTTTATGCTTCATTCGCAACAAGTTTTACATCACACTCCATTGCATGTTAAAAGGGCCTCTTTCACTTCAATTATATATGAGAGAGTGAGAGGAGAAAAATTCCCATGATGCATGTGGGATAAATTGGACTAAGTTTATAAAATGTCACACAAATGTAAAACACTAGGACTTCCTGAGAGTTCACCCATCACAATACTACTCTATCCTGAGTGTGCTTTAACTGCAAAGTTCTACTGCGATCCAGTGCATTAGCACTATGTTGTAGGCATGTACATAACACCACTAAAAAATCATTACATGATGTCTATAATTAACAAATGAAGATGGCATTATATTCCATTCCCCATCATAAGAGTGAATATCATGGTTTATCAAAACTATAGGCTTGAAATGTTGATTCAGTGAAAAAGGTGGATGGCCATTGAGATCCACCTAGATCATTCCTCCCCTCTTAGGAAGCAATGGTCCCCATTGCATCAAGTTCCCTCGGGAGATATGGAAGCTCCTATTGAATCTTAACCTTGGTGATTCATTTTCCTTATTGAAGTAGATTTCATCCTTGCACTTTGCATGTGGAAAGATGTCATGAACCTGTTGGAGGAGTTCTATCCATTCAATAGATCTGGCTGCATGATCTGCCTTGGTCTAAGTTTGGGAGGACTATGTCGATGAAGATGCAACAAGAAAAGTTATATCAATTGGGGCTAATGGTAACCCCAAGCACACCAAAAAATGGTCGTGGCCAATAGAGATATGCTAAACATATGGAAGACTTTCATTCTCTTCATGCTCCTCTACAATCTTGTCGATTTGCTTATGTTGTATAGAAACATCTTGGGTCAAGGTTGTAGTGGTCACAGTGACCTTTACTTTGCGGAATTTTTTTATGAGATCAATGAAGTGGAAATAGTTGGAGATACCTATGGTACCCTATAGAGATGACCTCCCAGAGTAACAATGACACTGCGAGGTTGAGACTCATATATAGCGTGACATTTCCACATATATGGTTGTCCTAAAATAACATCACAGACTTCAAGTGGGGAAACATCACACACTACATCATCCTTGAAGGGCTTGATGCCATAGGACAAGAAACATTGTTGGTTGACACAGATGTCTCGTTCTCAGCTCGACCATCCGATGGTGTATGGTTGGGGGTGTGGTATTGTTGGCAGCTTCAACCTCTTGAAAACCTCGACTAAGATCATGTTCTTATGGTTCCTACAGTTAACAATGAAATGCAACGGGGTCCCCTTTACCCATACCTGTGAGTAGAAGAGGTGCTCCCCATCCTCAAGATCCTCTAGTTCTTCTGGTTGTATTTTTGTGGCCGCGATGGGAAAAATGGGTTTTGCATCGATGATATGTTTCCCTTTATTGTTATTTGAATCAGAGTTAGGTTCTAATTCCTTTTCTTTGAGCTCAACCACTAATGACAATTTTGAGCAACATTCATCCGTGTTGTGCGAGGGGTTGTTTTGGAACTCACACCATAGTCTAGTGTCTTTCTTAGACTTCCCATTACCCTTCTTTCCATCTATCTTGGATTATCTCTCTTGAGGTTGGCCTTCCTTGCTTTGTATTTTGTTCCATGAGTTAGGTTTTCCTTTAACATGATTATGTTGTGGCGTATTTTCAAACACGAACCCTTTTTTACTTTGTTTATTGAATTTGTGCTCAATTTTGACTGCATATCGATAAGCAACACCCAGTGAGAAGATTTCCAAGAAATCCATCTCTGTTTGGATGTACCTATGTAGACCAGTGCGACATGTCAAAATTAGGTGTCGCTAAAAGTATTTGATACCCAAATTTGAGTGCAAGGTATGAAAGATGTTAGTGTACTCTGGTACCATCTGATCTCTTTTCTGACGCAGAGTCATCCATATTTGTTCGACAACACAAGTATTCCAACAGAGGACGAACACCTTCAGTAAAAAATCGCATAACCAGATCAAAGATCAACACACCGATGTTTTCACGTGTTAAAACCCTTATGGGGAAACATCCACGGCCCCAGCCAAAGCGACCACTTGGAGCAGTTTATTAATGTAAAAGAAAAAGATTACAAAGAGATTTTACAAGAGAGTTTCTCACAATCGATCATCGCCAAATGACCCTCCATGCTCTTTAAATAGAGATCATGGACCAATTGAATGTTAAGATAGGGATCAATGTCTGTTATGATCGAGGAGAGTATGAACCATTAGATCACGCTATGTCAGGAACATACCGTGACCGTCGGATTTCCTAACTACAAATGCATACTAATGCATACTAAAGAAACACACTAACAAACACACTTTTACCTAACGACACATTAGACCAAGTAGATCTTAACTAACTCCTAAGTGTCTAAATATCCTAACATCCCCCCTTAAGAACAACTTGGGATAGGATTAAAGGATTTACAATGGTGACAAAATAGGAGAAGGAAGGAGGCATTAGAGCATATCCCCCTTTAATGACAACTTCCTGAACTCCTAACATAAATCAAAGTTTGGAAAACTTCTCTTCTATAAGAGACTTTGTGAAAATGTCTGCAACTTGATCTTATGTAGGGAAAAAGAACACTTCAATAACTTGATCATGAATGAGCTTTCTGATGAAGTGCATGTGTAGATCGATGTGTTTTCTACACTGATGTTGAACTGGGTCTTTGGCGAGCTTGATGGTACTCTGATTGTTGTACCAAAGGATGGTCGGATGCTGCTATTGGAATCCAAACTCTGAAAGGATCTGTCGAAGCCATAAGGCTTCTTGACTTGCATTTACCATTGCTCGGTACTCTACTTTTGCTAAAGAAAGTGAAATAGCCTATTGTTTCTTACAGGCCCAAGTGACAGGTCCTGAACCAAGGCTGAAAACATAACCTGCAATAGACTTCCGATCATCAAGGTCATTGGCCCAATCTAAATCAGTGAAACCAACCAATAAAGGAGTCCCCCCTAAATTGTAATGTATCCTGAACTGAATTGTACCACAAACATAGCAAAGTATCCTTTTAGCTGCTTTCCAATGGCTTTCATGGGGTATTTTCATATATCGGGCAACAAGACAAACAACAAAGAAAATATCATGATAGGTATGAGTCAGGTATAAGAGGCTACCAACTAACTGACGGTACAGGGTGGCATCAACTTTGGGAGCAGTACAGGTGGCGGTAAGAATGACTCCAGACTAGAAGGGAGAAGGGGTTGGTTTACAATCGTCCATGTGAAAGAAACGAAGAAGGTCACAAACATACTTAGACTGGGAAAGAAAAATTCCTGCATTGGTTTGCAAAACTTGGAGACCAAGGAAATAGTGAAAAAAGCCTAAGTCTGTCATTTCAAATTTCTTCTTAAGGCTGGTTTTCACATGGTTTAAAAGTTTTGAGTCACTACTAGTAAGGATAAGGTCATCAACTTAAAGGACAAGGATTATGAGATGGATTCCTACTTTCTTGGTATAGACTATGGATCATAATGACATCTAGAGAATCCAATGGCAATAAGAAAGTTGTTTGTTTTGGCATACCAAGCTCGGGGAGCTTGCTTGATACCATAAAGAGATTTCTTAAGGTGACAAACAAGGCTAGAGTCATTATGAACATAGACAGGATATTGTTCCATGTAGATTTATTCTTGCAAATCTTCGTGCAAGAAGGTGGATTTAACATCCATCTGATGGACCTCCCATTTATGTGAGGCAACAAGGGCAAGAACAAGTCGTATGGAATTCATTTTGGCTACAGGGGCAAAGGTTTCATTATAGTCAATTCCTTCAACTTGGGAAAATACTTTGGAAACTAACCGAGCCTTGTGTCTTTCAACACTTCCATTTGATGCATACTTAGTTCTATAGACCCATTTACATCGGACAAGTTTTCTTCCTTTTGGAAGAGGTACAAGATCCCAAGTATCGTTTTCCATTAAAGAACGATACTCTTCATTCATTGCTGTATCCCAATCTGGATGACCTGAAGCTTCTGCAGATGTCTCTAGATCATGAGTTTCTGAAACTTGATCCAAAAGAGAATAGGCTCAATATAACTATGAACGTGTCTGACGATGATCTGAAGGATTACCGACAAGATCACCAATTGCTTCTCGTGTTGAACGGACCCATCTAGGAAGCAGTGGAGCTGGTGCATTTTTCAGGTTCAAAGGAATCCTCTGGAGGAAGGTGAGCAGGCGGAGGTGGATTTTCATCCTCACTATCATCATCTGAAGAAGAAACCAGAACAGAAGAAGGAACAAAATTCGAAGATGGCTCGCAGGCCGAAGAAGGCACAACTGCCAAATTAGGCTCGCATGCCAAAGAAGGCACAAACGCTGAATTAGGCTCGCAATCCAAGAGATTTTCATCAAATTTAACATCTCTTCTAATAATAATTTTATTACAATGTGTTTGAAGAAGTCTATAACCTTTGACATCTTCAGAATAACCAACAAATATACACTTCTCACTTTTAGGCTGCAATGCTTTCCTTTTC
>ML794812.1:229933-255679 GCA_009831015.1 Picea engelmannii | reverse complement strand
ATTAGCCATTTATTTTAATGTGTGGTTCTTTCTCTCAGCAACACCATTTTGTTGTGGTGTATATGGAATAGTGTGTTGCATTTGGATTCCCTGTGTAGTGCAGTAACTTGTAAAATTATTGTTCACATATTCGCCTTCATTATGTTCTTAACCTTTGAATTTGATGTCCATATTTATTTTCTACAAGGGCCTTGTAGGCCAAAAACTTGTCAAAAACTTTTCTCTTAAGTTTTAAGAAGTAAACCCAAGTACGTCTGGAAAAGTCATCAATGAAAATTAAGAAATACTTGCACCCAGAAAAAGAAGGAGAAGAAAGTGGACCACACAAATCACTATGAACAAGCTGCAAAGGACCTGAGGCATGCCAAGAGGCACATTTGTCAAAACTGTCCCAATGATGTTTGTTGAGAACACAACCGACACAAACACCATCTTTGCATTAAACAAGATGAAGACCAGTCACCATTTGTTGATTACATAGTTGCTGCAATAAGCAATAGTTTATATGACCAAACCGCTCATGCCAAAGTTTTCTCAAGTCATCGCTATGAGCAACAAAAAATGATGAAAAAGATGATGACCCAAAGTTGTCAAACTTGTACAACCCGGTAATATCATCAACAATTCTAGTTGCAATAACATGCTTAGGATCTTTTAGATCCTTGATTACAACTTGGTGAGGTGAAAACTCTACGGTTTTACCTTCACCTGAATGAGTGATTTGATATACTGATAGAAGGTTACAAGAAAGACTTGGAACACATAATACATCATTGAAATGACCATTTTCTACTTGAACTATTCCAGATCCTTCAACACTAAGAGATCTATCATCACCGACAAATATTTTCTTGGTGTTACATTCATTTAGAGTAGAAAATATGTCTCTATCCTTAGCCATATGATAAGATGCTATAGAATCAATAAGCCACTCACCAGAAGTAGAAGTAGAAGTAGAAGTTGTATTGAAGGAGAAACCATAAGCTAAAAGTGCATGTCCATGAGAAGAAGAAGAAGAAGTAGAATCAACATTGATGTTGTGCTTCTTCATCGCCACTTCTAAAGATTCCATATTCTTGAAACATTTGGACTCATCATGAACATCTTTATCACAAAAGTTGCAATGTCTGTCAGTCTTCTTATTTTTTATATTTTGCTCCTTTGTCTCCATTGGGAGCAGAAGTTGTCTAAGTGGGTTTGGGACCCTTATATTTTTTTTTGTTGTGGCAAGGATGTTGCTTCTTGGGATTCTTGTGTTTATCTTTCTGATGGAAAACTAAGGCTTTGTTGGAGGTACCTGCAATTCTGATCACTCCAAGTTGTACTAGCTTACCTTGCTCTCTAATCAAAGCATCACAAACGTTCTCAAGACTGGGTTTTTCATAATCTTCCCCTAGAGCCTCTTGCATGACATAAAAGGTAGATACAAACAAAGAATATGCACTACCTAGCTTAGAAAGAATAAGATAGATGAAATGATCTTCGTCTATCTTTATCTTACATTCTTCACATAAAGTTCTGAGTGTTTTAAACTTCTAGATAGATAGTCTTCAATGCAAGAAAATCCACTTGGACTTAAAGTTAGTACATGATTTTCTAACACTTGTGATCGAATAATATTGTGTTTACCAAACACAGATTCAATATTTTCCCAATCTTCTTTGGGTTTATCAATTGATTGAAGGTGGAACCTTAAATTAGGAGAGATGGAGATTCCGATTAATCCATGTGCTTCGTCATTCCTATTATCCCATTTGGATTTCTTATCAGAATCAGTGGGTGTTGTTTCCTTTCCCAAGGTAATCTGGTACAAGCCTTTACTTCTTAATAAATCCTCCATATGGGATTTCCATTGGAAGTAGTTAGTGCTTGTAAGTAAGAGATTACTTGTAGAAGCCATATTAAATATGTAGATAATATGGATTTAAAAACCGAAACTGATGATCTGAATCGAAATATCTCGAAAAGTTGTGAGGTTTTAAAAAAAAATGACACTTAAAACAGACTTCAGATGTGAGAGTTATGCCCTTTTAAAAAAAGGCATAAACGGTAACCAAAGGACCACGTGGTAGTGTAAGTTTCTTTATGAAGTGACCCACTTTTATAAGGAGAAGTGGGGATCACTTTTACAATGAAGTTACTTCATGCAAAATAAACAACTCTAAAATAAAATATTAAAGCTACTTATAGTGATTCACTTTTATAATTGAAGTGAAATACAATTTACAATTTTAGCATGAACTTTTTCAACAAAAGTAACAAAAGAGAGATTTGAACTCAATACCTCTTACTTAATAAGGCAAATTTTAACCAAATGGTATAGAAAAACATATTGTAATGTTCAGAAGGAGGATTGGGGGGTGTTGTTGTTCTTGTTGTGGAAGACGGCCTTGGAGAGCGTGCTAAAAAAAACTCTTTTCACAGAAGAATTTTTTTTTGCTTCTTAATGACAACAAGGGTTAGATCTCAGTTAGCTTACGTGGAAGATGCTCATTTTCCTATCTATTTTTGATTTGCCGAGATCACACAGGGCGCATGGCAAAGAGAATACACAGATCTAAAAGAGTAGAAACCTGGAAATAAATAATACAAAACCGAAACAAAACCAAAATACTACTCTGCAAAAATTTAGAAAATGTGTATTCAAGCTTTATACCTCGAGATCTAACTGTAATGGCCGTATATTGGGAAAATAGAAACCGTTTTGAGTGAAACGAAAAAGTGTTCCTGAATGAAATGAGTGCTCCAGACGCAATAGAATAGTCCTCTCAGCCCAAAAATGTACGAAAATGACAAAAATTGGAGATGAGGCAACTTGGATTCACGATCTTGATCTACAACAGGAGCGGGTCTTCAAACAAGCTTTGATACCATGTTCAACAACATAAGTATTTCAACATAGGACAAACACCTTCAGTAAAGACTCACATAACCATATCAAAGATCAACACACAGATGCTTGCACGTGGTAAAACTCCTATGGGGAAACATCCATGGCCCCAACCAACGAAGCCACTTGGAGTAGTTTATTAATGCAAAAGAAAAAGATTACAGAGAGATTTTACAAGAGAGTTTCTCACAATCGATCATTGACAAATGAACATCCATGCTATTTAAATAGAGATCATGAACCAATTGGGTGTTAAGCTACATATCAATGGCCATTAAGATCGAGGAGAGTATAAACCGTCGTATCACTCTATGTCGGGAACATATCGTGACCGTCATATTTCCTAACTACAAATGCATAATAATGCATACTAAAGAAACACACTTTTACCTAATGACACATTAGACCAAGTAGATCTTAACTAACTCCTAAGTGTCTAAATATACTATCAATATTATGTACTGGGTCATCATAAGTTTTGATAGGATAGTACTCATCCATTAGGGCATCTAAAAAGGTTGCCCAAGTAGGTTCTCTCTTGAATGGTGTAGATTCATTCGGGGTGTGCCTCTTCAATTAATCTTTCCACCAAGCTCTGACATGGTGAGGGGATTTAAGGAGCACAAAAATGATATTTTCACTGTTAGAAATTTTTTGGATGGAGTAATAACCTTTTAGCATAATGAACCATTTTTATAGAGCATTTGCATCTATCTGGACTTTAAATAAGGGGATACCAAAATTGGCCTATACCTTGAAGGGTGTCTCACTTTTGAAATGCCTGCTTGTCGAAGATACCTCAGTCGTCACCATTAGTAGTCTTCGAAGGATCTGAGCGAAGTTGTCCATCATCTTGTTCCTCTATTGAATGAGGGATTCCTCGAGAAACGTATGGAAAGGATCTCCTTATTTTTCATCTCTCTTTTCTTCTGCCATGGGAGGTCACTTGGGCTGGTGAGAGCAATTGTCCTCAAGTGAAACTAGCTCGAGACCCAACTCTCTATACCCTGACCTCGTCGGGGACCTACTCTAAGAAATGACAAGGAGACGAGTGATCTAATACCACCGATCTGGATTATGCTGAGAACAGAATGATTCAAAAATAAAAATATAGAAGAGAACACTGAAATACAGTGAAACCCAACTTCTATTAATGAATAAGAGAGAGAGAAACATTGTAGAACAAACACTAGTAGAATGGGGTAGCTTATCTATGAAAAGAAATATATGTTGGCTATGCTTCATGTGCAACAAGATTTACATCACACTCCATTGCATGCTTAAAGGACCTCCTTCACTTCAATTATATATGAGAGAGTGAGAGGAGAACAATTCCCATGATGCATGTGGGATAAATTGGACTAAGTTTATAAAATGTCATGGGCATGTAAAAACACTAGGAATTCCTAGGATGTCACCCATCCCAATACTACTCTAGCATGATTAACTATGGAGTTCTAATGGGATCCGATGCATTAGTGCTATGTTGTAGGCATGTACATAAGACCACTAGGAAATCATTACATGATTTCTGTAATTAACAAATGAAGATGGAATTATATTCCATTCCCCATTACAAGAGTGAATATCATGGTTTATCAAAACTATAGGATTGAAATGTTGATTCAGTGAAAAACATGGATGGCCACCGAGATCCACTTGGATCATCCTCATTGCAATCTACCATTAATAACTTTCTATCAATGATTGTTTTCATCAAATTGAGTGCATATGCAAGCATTATGCCCTAGCAAGGTGTTAAGGGGGACAAATTCCCTTTAACTAAACAAGAGGGATTACAACTAAGGACAAGGCCCAATTAGACTCATCCATGTTTGGCATAGTATAATTCTCTATATTAATGGCCCAATAACCATTCGATGAGATTTAAGAGTTATTAAATTTGCTTCTTCTTCTTTCTATTTGTTGGGTTTGTTTTCTTTATGTATGAAATGAAATTACTAAAGCATTAAACATGATTGCTCGAGGGGATAACTTCTTGGGTAAGAAATAATAACAATTATATGTGGATTCAAAGAAACAATTCTAATGACCAATAACTCAAAGGAAATACATGAAATAATGTGAATATGTGATTTCTCTTAAAGATAACTTTTCGAACAAATATACATATTGAATGAATAAACAACTAACTTATAAAATTCCAATAAATAATTCCCAGTAAGATCTAGTTAAGATGTTATCTGACATGCATGCAAGTATTCATATGTAAATTTATGAGCAATCATGAAATAATTCTAGGATCGTCAATTATTAAATACAACCAAGCACTTACTGAAATACAGATTTAAACAAGATATGAAATTGATACCAACAACATTCACAATTAACAAGATAACTTGGTAGAATAGAAAAACTTACTAGACATTAGAGACATGACAATCAAGCATAGAACAATCCACTCTTCAATCACCACACATAATTGTTCAATCAAACTTATGGGCTCCTTAAGAGATTCCCTATTAATTGAAAAAAATACTTCTTCAATACAATAATCCAAAATTCATTTTTCCAAAGGTCATTTATATGGGGGCACACCCTCCTACTTATAAAAAAAATTAAAACTAAAAAATAGTAATTCAATGAATAAACATAAATAAAACAATAAGTATAGTCAAGATGGCTCGGTTGATCTAGGAGTTCTAAGGTTCACATGCTCGTCTAGATACTCATCCCACTGAGAGAAAAGTTTGGCTCAATTGTCACCATACAAAAACTAGTGTTGGTCCATTGGCATACTTGATGCATGATTTTTGTTTCAAAATCAAGAAGTGTACTTCTTCATTCTGCCTAATAACTACTCCAGTCGATTGATGATCTTAATATTCTCAACAACACATTTTTTCACATGTCCTCTTTCCACAGTTGTTATCCCTTTTACCTCATTTTTGTACTCATCGAAGCCTCTCTATAAACTTATTGATACCTCATCTATCGAAAATATAAAGGAGAACCAAAGGGTGGCAGTCATAGGTCATCCATTGTTTGATTTACCTTTTCTCACACCCAATTAAATTGTTCCCATTCTTATTAGAATTTTTCTTTCGACACTTCTACGATTCTTTCCTAGTGCTTCGTGGTCGAATACATCTGAGACAATCACTCATCAGATAATATCTCTATTTTGTGATCTTCTATGCCTTTCTCCCTTTGTACTTATTGGAGGAACTCAACTCTATCTAATGCTCTGGCACCCTTTTCGGCCCATCTAATAACTTCCTTATATGTGATCCCGAGAAGTAAGGATTCCTCTTGAAGAGCGATTTCCTTCATTACAAAATCATCTTGTACTTTGATGTGCTTATCATGCTCCTCCAAAATGTCTCTCCTTAAATTTGTTGTTCCTTCAAGTTCTTGATAATATTGCACCTAATGCTTGAGGAAGGCCACTTCCATCTTGACCTACTTCAGTTCTCTTTCCTTAGCTACAAATTTTTCCAGCGAGGCATGAGAGACAACAAGACCTACTTAAAAAAAAATTCTCATCTTCTATTTCTTGGTGTATATAATTACCTCCTCAGAGGTACACAACACATTATTGTCCAATGTAATCTTACTTTTCCTTTGGGTACTTTTCACAATATATATTCTCTTTCAGTTGTAGGAAAAGGACTTTGGGTCAACTACTTCCTCCATTGGTTGAGGAATAGGTTGATCACCCTAAGACAAGATGTTTCCTGCACATCCAAGGGTATATAAGTTCTCATATATTGGGTCTTGACTTGGCTCCTTGCTAGGATAATCCTTATTTTCATATTTATCTTGTTCACTAAGCTTTACCTCATCTTTTGAGATCTCTTGTGCTTTGTATTGGGCACCTCCTTCCTTATTTTCTTCAATTGATGACCCATACAATAAAAATTCAACTAACTTCTCAAAAACTTTATCTTTTTTTGTCTACCAATTCCACACATGGCATGACCGAGATCCTTGAGGATACACAATGTAACCTAGACTTCTTAATTAATGGTAAAACTACATCATCTACTTCCCTCAATTCTAGGCTATTGTGGGGGGTTGACTCAGTTTATCTTTTGTAATTGAACTTGATAAATAAATCATTCCAGGATGGAATTAGTACATGGGTGGCATATCTTCCTCCCATGCATGGCTCCGTGTCCCCTAATAATGGCATAAAACTTGAAATATTCTTACGTGGGAGACTGATGAGAGGTTTTGTTCCATTTGACGCAGAGGTCTCTTCTATTTGTGGGGTGCGGGACTGGAACGACCTTAATATCCCCTAACTTGGTTCTATGTTTCTTAGGAGTTCTCAATGTAGGGGATCTTCTGGGAGGCATTGTACCTGCAATACAATTTCAAAGGAAACATGAATGACAATGCATTGATCTTCAAAACTTGATTAAAATGAATGAAACGTACCTGCTACAGGGAAATGTAAGAGCAATGGAAACAACACTTTCTTGAAAAAATAATTGTTATTTTCGTGATCACTAGTCAGTAAAAATTTCCTAAGATAGCAAGTGAAATAGAGATAAATTCTTCAATTTTTCAGAGAGAGAGTAAGTTTGCTAGCACACACAACAATGAGAGGCTATCACTTGGTTAAAAATAGAAGAAATTGCGTGAAAATGCGGGTTTAAATTACCAAATATCCAATCATGGGGGGAAATCCTGCAACATTATGGAATCAAATACACTAACATACTCCCCATCAACATTTAAAGGTCGATTTGATGCACAAAAATAACTATTGGAGAGTTTCAAAAGTGTTACTTTTGGCCCTATTCAGACTTACCAGGTTCGAGAGATATGATCATCTCATTTGTGAATTAGCACCAACACCGATCCAAACATAAACATCCAAAATCGTATAGTAGAGATGTGGTATTTGCATGTGTTGATTATTGGACTACTGTTGTGGAGGATAGAAATAATACTAATGATGTGTCGACGCTCAATTGGTAGACAAATTTGCGGATATGTCGAGGGACCCACTAGAACCACGAGGAATGGTGACACATAAGTATAACATTTGAATGGCTCGGATCAGATTTCCATTTTGATATGATAGTTACGATTGGTTTGTCCTTGCAATGTTCATTGATCATCAGGGAAAAACATTGTGTGAATATGGGAAAAGTTCAATTGATCCAACCGACACCCTATGAGTTTGTCGGTGTCCATGGGTATGGGTGTGAAAGTGCCAAAACAACTCACCAAAACCCTTGATCACTGATGGTCATCCATACACTAATGGCGTGGCATGTGACATGGCGATCACTGAAATGAATTTCATGGTAACCATAGCCATATTGGATATGATGTGGAATGTGGATGCGAAACGATGATGTGGACATATAGATGGTGACAAAGAATCCATGTGGCCAATGATATACCGACAAATTTGGCATGGCACAATAACATGTGTGCTAATGTGAGCAGTATGAAAGGTGATGTGGTTTGTACGAAAATTGAGGTGGCATCTTACATGGATTATGGGATAATCTCTGGGTAACATTTATTCATTGACAAGTTGGACAACTATAATAGGTTTTCATTCTTGATTGGATGATGAGTATGGATCTTGATATGCAATACGGTTTCAATGTTTGCATAAGGTTCTACCGCCCCTTTACTCTAATATCTCAACCAAGGATCAATGGTTGCATCGAGAGCTAGGATAGAATATTTTTCATGCACATTACCATCATACAACACTCAATGTTGATGACCCGATCGACACTTGTTACAAAACATTGTCGGGTCAGGCCCTTTTTCATGGTTATCATTCCTTCTTTGCTTGTACACCTAACCCAATGCTTTCATTGACTATTTCCAAAACACTATCTTTTGAATTCACTATTGAAAAATTCAGGAAAGGAAAAACATATATTGATGAAATATGAAACTACTTCCTAGAGAAAACTCAATCTTATGTACCTAGTCTTTCCACTATTTTGTTTCATATCTTTGTCAAAAGGTCTTGTTCTCTAGTGGAGTCTCTCAATATTATTTGAAGTTTGACTGGATTCGTCAGGTGAATTATTTAAAACCTCCTTGTGTCTCATTTTTTTCCAGCATCAACAATCAGATCTAAACCTTGTTGTTTCTCCCAGGGACAATTTCACTTTTGTTCCCCGACAACAACGCCAAAATGTTAGCACTAAGTAAATTTCCTAGGCTGAGGAAGCAACTAACAAGGGTAACCACATAACCACTTTAGAAATGAAACTATCCCTTTCAGTTCAGAGAGGGATCTCTCTTGTCACATGGTCTCTAAATATAGGTTTTCTTTTGAGGATTAGAGGCTAGATCTTGGATTATATGAAGGGGTTTTTAAGGTTAGTTGGCAAGAAGGAAAGTAACTTGTTGGGAAATGAAGTCAATTCTTTGAAAACAAATGAAAAAAATGTCTGGTAGGTAGAAATCTCAAGGAAGCAAAGGCTAGGTAGGTAATGATCTTTCAGTTTTTAATCTGATGTTATAGAATGGAAGAAAGAGGAAAACACATAACAACATTCAAAGCACCATTAATGATGAATTCCTATGAGTTAAGAAGGAAATGACATTGTTCAAATTGCTAGAATCCAAAACATCATTTGAGATGAATTTCAGACCATTTGATATCCAATTTAAACATATAAGTATTAGAAGATGAAATATAAATAAAAAAATAAGAACATACATGAAAGTAACATATCCTTCATGTCATCACCACTAGAATATTTAGTATGAAAAAGCTTTAGACATCTGCACTAATATTTCATTCAAATTCAGAAAATCTGTACAATGTTCAATACAAAATATCTTTTGTGCTTCTTCCAACATTTTGGACCTCTCTCCTCATTCAATATATAGAAAAATATCATATTCTAGCCTAATTAGGTCTAAATCCATCTTTTTCCAAAGATAAAAAGTTGTTACAATAACTGAGGAAAGAGTATTTGCCAAAATCTGCTAATATCCTACTATCTAGGGTTTGATTTTTGACCAACTAAAAAATGTGACAAATGAAGATAAAATCATGGGATCTGATAGGATAATATCCAAGCTTCAATATAAATATCAATTTTGGATCAACCTTGCTGATTTGGAGGTCCATCAAGTCAAATTTCTAGAACTCTGTCAACAAATATGGCTTGGCGAAATTTTGGAAAATAGGCCTCAAAGATCATTTCATATATTCCAAATCATATCACCTGTGTAAAAACTGAGATATTTTTTTGTTATTGGGTTCATGATTGAAAAAAACCACTTTTTGTTTTCAAAAATGCTTCTCCAACTCCTCGTAATCGGTGCCCAAAGATGATGACTAAAAGAGGAAAACATTAAATGCTTAAATATGGAAAAATGGGTCGTAAAGATTCATTATCAAACTATGACACTTGTGTAAAACCCGAGAGAGGTTTTTGTTATTGAGTTCATGCTTGAAAAACACCTCTCTGGGTTTTCCAAAATCCTCTCCAATTTGTCAGAAAATGATATTTAAGTTTACCACTAAACTGTCATTTGCGTAGCGTGCTGTGGTAACATGTTGTGTAACTGCAACATACAACAATTGCATAACATGCCTTGTAGACTTTATGTAGAGAATTTATTTTTTACAATTTTTCCACCTTTGTTTTAGTTTCTCTAATAGATGATGATGGCTGGTGGTGATGGTGGCCTCATGATGATGATAAGGCATCCTAGAACCCCTTCATCCTTCCTCAAAATGTCATCTTCTTCTCAAAACTTGAAAACCCTAATGTGCCTTAATATTGCAATTAATGAAGCCAAACTACATATGATTGGTGAACTGCTTTTGTTGATGTATTCTCATTAAATATTTCATCATCACTCACCTTTATGATCTTTGAGTGCATCGTTGAATGATTTGACAACTTACACAACAAACTTGCGTAGCGACCTTGGATGAAGGATTTGCAAGTTGTAGAGAGGAGAAATGATGCTTGGAGAGTTTGTTGCATGAAAAAGGGAAGGGGAGAGATATGCATAAGCTGAGCAAAGACGATTTGAAATGCAATTTGACTATTTTGGAGTGATATGACAATTTGTGTAGTACCCAGGAACTTGTACAACAAGTTTATGTAGCGTGTGTACTTTTTTCAAGTAAAGTACCATAAGCATTTGAAAGATATCAAATATTCCATAATAAAATTTTATGAATCTTTTCCTTTCATAATGTGTCATAATTTCCCATGATATCCATAAAAACCATTCCACCTAGACTTATGACTTGACTCTTTTGACATGCCTCTTATAATTTATTTGATCAAGGACCCAAGGACATTGAAACATCTCATGAGACACAACTCTTTGAAAACACAGACTCACTCAATGACTCAATTAGGAATGCATTGGTCTTCCCAAGACCAAGGAATGACTTTGCAAACTCTGGACAAACCTCTAACTCTACCCTGAAAATAATGATGCTAATAGGTTGATGGAAAGTTGGTTTGTATTGTTGGTTGTCATTTATGTCAAACCTTGGAGAGTGATATTGTGAAATTTTAGATTGACTTCAACCCTTAGTGATTGATTTCAACCCCTGGATAAGTTCGGTAGAGCATTATGATAGCACAAAGTTATGGGTAAGGGACCCAGGTTTATTTGAGGTATAAAGGCATATAGATAAGTGAATATGTGGGTAATACTATTCTAGATGTATATTACATGTCATGCCATTTCCGATGATATGTGGAACACCACATAAATCCTCACGGTTAGAGAGTTATGGCCTTGTGAAGTTAGAGAAGCATCATGAGTTATCTAAAAGCCCCTAGAAGGTCAAAGAAGTCAATTTATTCTAGAATCTTCAAGAAGAAGTTTTCTAGTGAAAGTGGGTGAAACTAGGAGTTAATCATGAGTTAAGTTGTTGAAAAAAGAAAATAATTAAAAATAAATTAGTTGCAACTAGAAGTTGAAAGTTTACTATTTGTGGATAAAGTGGTTGTAAGTGGACAAGTGGTTAGAAGTGGGTTATCCCTGAAAGAAGGAAGTTGGGTAAAGTTAGTTAGAAGATAACCCCTTGAAGAAGCTACTTGGAGAGTATAAATAAGAGAGGGGTCTCCTATTAGCACCTAAAGAGCACATTGAATATCTATTATTTGTGAAAAGTTTATTGCAGGTAATCATTGATACATTTGAAGTTATGCAAGATTGAGGAAGTAAAAGAGGGTTAACAGTGAAAGTTTCAGAGTTGCAGATTTACTAAAAAAAACCCTATTTTTTGAGGTGTACATGGGATGTAGTGGAGGAAGGTACATACATACACGGGTTGAAGAGGAACATGGTTCGTACAACTAGGAAAATCCTTGTAATATTGATTTGTTGAGTGTCCCAGGTCTCTAGAGTCCGGAAGTAAGATCCCATGAAGGTTTACAGTGATCAAGTACCACTAGACCTATCTACAGGTTCAAAAGGTATTTCATATTCTTATGTGTAGTTGGATATTGTTTTCTCCATGAAATATGGTTATGGGAGATTGGGAATTTTCCCTATAGAGTTTGTTGGTTGTATGGAAATTATGACATGAGATAGATCTACAGAAATACAACACTGGTATATTTGGTATTATGCATTGGTACATCTTGTCAGTTTAAGTGTTGAGGCATAGCTTGTATTTCTTGTTACATGGTTGAGGGTTTTGGTTTTGATGTATTGGTGGAGCTGTTGGTTGGTTTGAGGCTGCATATTAGTGAGGGTTTGATGTCTAGTCCATGTGAAGGTTATTTCACTTGACTATGATTATATGCACATGTATGGCACATGAATAGAGAGACATATATGCACACGGTTTGAATGATATTCTTGTGATATTGAGTAAGAGATTTATGTTATCAAATATGATCTATTGAGGGATATTATTGGTGATGGTTATGTGGTATTGTGATATGCATAGTTGATGCAATTGTGATGGTACAAGTTGTGTGAGTGATTTATGTACATGGTTTATAGTACAGGTTAATTGATACATGTTGATTGGTACATATTAGGACAGGTTGCAGGTTGATGTGACAGAGGCAACAAAGGGTCTGAGTTTCATACAAGTGAAAACCTTATCCTTATGAAGGTGTATGAAGGTTATAGTATAGACAGACTGTGTACATACGCATGCTGCAATATAGAAAGGTCACGTACATATGTGAGCATCAACATAAACATGTCACATACGTATTGGTTTTTGTTGGTATATGTTGATTACTGGTACAGGTTGATCACAGGTCATTCGTACATGTTGGTTACATGTAGTTGATACATGTTGGTACTGGTTTAAAGTGGTAAATATCAAAGTGATAGTGTGGTAGTGGTTTCATCATCTATTTGGAATTTAATTTTAGGGCAATAGGACGGGACAAGAAAAGGGGGTTGTATCCTCCTTCTTATTGGTTCTAGAGAATCATGGAGTTGTAGATTCCTTTAGGTTGGAGTCTGAGAAGTAGGTGGTTGTAGCCACCTTCCGGTTGTAGCAATATAACATAGGGGGTTGTATCCTCCTTCTGGTTTTAGCCAGAGAATTAGGGAGTTGGAGCTTCCCTCAGGTTGTAGCCTAAGAAACTAGGGGTTTGGAGCCTCCTTCCAGTTGGAGTTGGAGAATTGGAAGTTGGTGCTTCCTTGAATGTAATTCTTAAATACATGTAAGAAAAAAATTCTGTGGTTTTCTCCTGCATTGGGTTTCCATGTAAAATACTATTGTATTGTGCATTCTATGGATGTGACTATTATTGGTTATTATGCATTGATGGATCTTAATGTTATATGATATTAATGATGAAATGATGAACATTGTTGAACAAGTTAAAGGAATATAAATTGTAGTTAAAAGGATTAATAAGTGATATAAATTTCTCATTACTGATTCACCCCCCCCCCTCTCTTAGTAATCCAACAATTGGTATTAGAGTCGTTCCTTCAAGAAACAATTTAACCACTGGAAGGAGATCATGGATCACACTAGAGTTTGGATACCATAGTTTAATGGTGAAAACCATGCACTCTGGAGAAATAAAATGTAGACATACATAAGAGCACATGGATTCGATGTTTGGAAACCAGTGGTGGATGGATACAAAGCACCATCTATTCCCCCAGTAGAAAACGATGAAAAGAAATTTGCAGAAAATAATTCAAGAACCAAGAATGCTATTCATAATGGAGATGAATCAATATTTACTAAAATCATGCATTGAGAATATGCTAAGGAGATGTGGAACAAGATAAAGACTATCTATGAAGGAGACGAAAAAGTTAAGGAATTCGAACTTCAAATATTCAGAGAAAAGTTTGAACAGTTAAAGATGAATGAAGATGAAAAGATAGAAGCCTAGTTTCTACGCATCGATGAGGTAGTAAACATCATCAAAGGATTGGGAGATGAGATAAAAGAACTGGTCGTTGTTAAAAAGGAATTAATATCTCTAGTAATTATATTTGACTCAAATATCTCAACCCTAGAAGAAAGAATGGATCTAGATACAATGACCATGGATGAGATATATGGGATACTCATAGCTTATGAGATGAGGATAGAAAAACAACAATCCGGTTAAAAAGGAATTTTCATTCAAAGCATCTAAGAAGACAAAGAAAATTAACAAGTAAGAATCAAAGTTAGTTTTCAAGGAAAAGAGAAATTCAGATTGTAGCTATAGTGATAATTCAGAAGAATATGAAGAAATGGAAAACTTCGTAACAAATTTGCAAAAGGGAACAGGTAAATATAAAGGTAATATTCGATTGAAATATTTTAATAGAATTGGTCATTTTGAAAATAAGTTTCCTTATGCCAGAAATTCATATAGTGATGAAGAGGAAGAGCCCAAAAAAGAAAAGAGATATCAAAAGGGAAACTGGAAAAACAAAAGGAAAGTCTTCAAGGAAAATCTATACTCAATAAAAGACAATTACTCATCTAGTGAAGATGACGAAACTGACAGTGATTCAAAAAAGGTATTATTCATGGCTAGGAAAAATCAAACAATAAACTTTGATAGTTCAGAAGAAGAAGGAGAAATCAATATCATAGAAGAATTAATTATTACCTTAGAAGATCTAAGGAATGAAAGAAAGAAAAACAAGTCACTCAAGAAAGAGCTAAAAGTAAAAGAAACCCATAATCTCAACTCAGAGGAAGTCAAGGAGATAATTACGAAGTTGAAAGTTCAGGTAGAATATGATAGAAGGTTTGAAGACACACTCAAAAGTCAGCTAGTAGAAAAGGAGAAGATGATTGAAAGGTTGGAAGTAGAAGCAATCACTCTAAGAAAATATATTCAAAACAAGAACATGTGACAATATAACACCAAGACATTGGATAATATCATCAACAATCAAAATCCATACTATGACAGGGCTGGACCAAGATACAAAAAAATGTAGAATGAGAAAGTTTCAAGCTCCATGACTAAAGCAACAAAACATAAGAGTTATGAAGAAGTTCACAAAGGAAGGGATCATGGTCAACAAGAATCAGAAAGAAATGAATACATAAGACCTTCCAAATTCAATAAGCAAGGAAGCTTCAATCATTACAACCAAAGAGAAGGTCTTGATCAGCCAAGGAAAAATTACAGAAGGACTACACTACAAGGAAAATCATCCAGTCCCAGGTATGTAAATTTATTTTATTGTCATTGTTTTTATTGTACTAACTTTGGACATAAGGTTGCAAACTACAGAGCTTATGAAAGGAATAATAAAGAAAGAAATGATTATGTGGCCCCACAAAATATTGAATTCTACAAATTCCACAACTATGGACACATATCTTAAAATTGCAGAAGCATGATAAGGCCTCCCATGAAAGAAAATATTGATGTGGGACACAAGAAAGTTTGGATAAGAAGTGAAAAACAAGAGGAGAAAGTAAATGAAGAACAAGTCCAAGGAATCATACTTTCAGTATTTGTAGTAGCACAAGAACACTATGAATTTACATGCAAAGAGGAAAGTGTTGGAAGTCAAGTGGATGATGAAGAAGACATCCACACTCAAGATGATGAAAAAATTTAGAAAGAGAAAGAAAGGGAAGATGTATCTACAGATGAAGAGGAATATGAATTTGCATCAAAGCAGGTATTGTTCTGAGCCATCCAGCTTGGAGAATCCAAGGTAATATGAATATTGTATAGGGAGTGTCAGTGCAATAACTAATATAGATTAGAGAACCATACTTTGAGCAGTTTTTAGAGTTCGATCAGACATAGTCAAAGAAGTCAGTTAGAAAAAGTACAACATGACAGATTGATCAATTGCAGCAGTGAATATTTCATGATAGTATAGTGACAGATGAGTAAGCATTGTGGACAGTTGATTAGTAGAGTCTTGGATAGTATCAACAAATATGGATTAGCATGTTTGGATGGATATATGATAGTGGATGAGAGCATGTATTCATAGATTGGATTCATATATTTGTTCAGTGAGTGGTTCAAAGATAAAGGGTCAATATCATAATGGATGATAATGATACAAGAATATTTCAAACCTTTTTTCTTTAATGTTTTTTATATAATTCAATTGATTACACAAGGAAGCACCAATGGACAATAACTCCAAAAGGAAGACCTACATTGATGTATGAATTAACATGAATAGAATTCATCAGAGAGAGAGATACATAAAGGAATATATGGGAGACATACCCACAAGGGGAGCTATTATTTTTCCCATGATTGGATAGAGCACATTCGGTGTCAGGAGGATACATATTTCCTGGGGGAGTTAATCCTTTTCCAAAGGGAGAGAGAGAGTCATCAGAGGCATGAAGACAGAGGGAGTATCCCCAAAGGGAGATACCCTTTTCCATTGATTTCAAAGGGATAGAGATAGAAACAGTGATGAGGATAGATGATAGTGTTTCCATGACTAAGTGTTTCCATCAATGTTGGTGTTGCCATCAATTACAAAGGGGGATATTATTGGACTGTTGGCTTAGGTTGATTGATAGTTGGTTTGGAATGTTGGTTGTCATTGATTTCAACCATTGGAGAGTGATATTGTAGTTGATGTCAACACTTAGTGATTGATCTCAACCCTTGGAGAAGTCCAGTAGTGCATTCCGGTAGCACAAAGGTATGGGTAAGGGACCCACATTTTTTTGAGGTCGAAAGACATGAAGATCAATGAATATGCAGGTAAGACTATTCTATATGGATATTACATGTCATGCCATTTCCATTGATACGTGGAACATCACATAACTCCTTATGTTTAGAGAGTTATGGTCTTGTGAAGTTGGATAACCCTCATGAGTTATCTAGAATCCCCTAGAAGGTTAGATAAATCAATTTATTCTAGAAGCTCCTAGACGAATTTTATTAGTCAAAGTGGGTGAAACTAGGAGTTAATCATGAGTTAAGTTGTTGCAAAAATAAAATAATTAAAAATAAATTAGTTGCAACTAGAAGTCGAGAGTTTACTATTTGTGGATAAAGTGGTTGTAAGTGGAAAAGTGGTTAGAAGTGGGTTAGCCCTAAAATAAGGAAGATGGGAAAAGTTAGTTAGAAGATAACCCCTTGAGGAAGCTACTTGGAGAGTATACATAAGATAACAAGGGTCTCCTATTAGCATCTAATGAGCACATTGAATATCTATTATTTGTGAAAATTTTATTACAAGTACTCATTGATACATATTAAGTTACATAAGATTGAGGAAGTAAAAGAGGGTTGAGGCCAAAACATATTTTATTATTTAGAAGGAGGATTGTTGTTGTTGTTGTGGAAGATGGACTTGGAGAGAGTTCTCATAAAAAACTCTTTTCACACAAGATTTTTTTTTCTTCTCGATGACAACAAGGGTTAGTTCATGGTTAGCTTACCCGGAGAATGCAAGTTTTCCCTCTATTTTTTATTTACTAAGATCACACAAAGAACATGGAAAAGATCATACGTAGACAGGAAAACCCTTTTCGATCTATTTTTGATTTGTCGAGATTGCACATGACACAGGGAAAAGAGAATACCTTTATTAAAAAGATTAGAAACCCAGAAATAAAAAATAGAAAACCAAAATAAAAAACTTAAATATTATCTCTGCAAAAATTCAAAATGGTGTATTCGGGATTTATGCCTCTGAATTTGATTGAAATGGTCGTATCTTGGACAAATGGAAAAAGTTTCGAGTGAAACGAAAAACATTCCTTCCTAAAATGAGTGCTATGCACGTAATGGAATAGTCCTCTCAACCCATAAATGTATACAAATGGAAGAAACCAGAGATGAGGAAGCACGGATTCACGATCTTGATCTACAACGACAACACATCTTCAAATCTGATCTGATACCATGCTTGAAAACATAGGTATTCCAACAGAGGAAGAACACCTTTATTAATCACTCACACATCTAGATCAAATATCAACACACCGATGTTTTGACATGGTAAAACCCCTACGAGGAAACATCCATGGCCCCAACCAATGTGGCCACTTGGATCAATTTATTAATGTAAAAGAAAAATATTACGAAGAGATTTACAAGAGAATTTCTCATAACAAATAATCAACAAATGACCCTCCATGCTATTTAAATGGAAATCATGGACCAATCAAGTGTTAAGACACGAATCAATGTAGTCATTAAGATCGAGGAGAATATGGACCATCAGATCACTCTCTGTCGGGAACATATCATGATTGTCGTATTTCCTAACTACAAATGCATAATAATGAATAATAAAGAAACTCACTAAGAAACACACTTTTACCTAACAAAACATTAGACCAATTTGATCTGAACTAAATCCTAAGTTGCTAAATATCCTAACAGATCTTGGGAATTAAGTAGTTCCTTGGTATCAAGTTGAACCCTCTATGATGTAGATCTTGGAGTGATGAATGATCATGATTTTTTGATTCAGTATTGATGCTCTGCAAATGCGTTGAAATATTCCCCATATGTAACTATGGTTCAACTCTATCGTTCTCCATATTTTCATGATTTCCTTGGATCTCCATATCCCTTTTAGGGAACCTCTGTAAGAGCATGGTTTCTATGGAATTTTGTAAGGTTTCCATGGAATTTTGTAAGGTTTCCATGGAAGTTTTTAATTTTTCCATATTTTGATCTACATTTTCTTCCATATTTTCCATATTTTGTTCCATTTGCCCTTTTTTTTAATCAAATAATAAATTTTCTTTGACCTATCATTCAATTCATTAAATTGATTCTCCAAGTTGGATATTTGGTTTTGTATCTCCTCACTTTCTTCACGAGTCATGTTTGATCTATTTGGACGTTTAATTGGTGTATTATTTTTTGGAATACAATTTTACACATGGGATAAAAATAATGATCATTTTTATATTTATCATAATTTTTGAATCACCAAAAATAATTCTTCCAATCAAAAGTTATGTCAGTTGTAATTTATGTACCATTAAAACCTTGATTTCAAGACTATCTTGTTATCCAACCTTTCTCCTCATGTATATTTGAAATATCAACCCTTATAAGTTTGAAATTTCATTATGTAGTAATCTGATATGTCTTATATACAATTTCATAGGCTTGACCAAAATTGGATATTCCATAGGTATGAAACTAGTTTTAGGACTAGTCAAAAACCCTAATGCCTAAAACCTATATTTCCAAAATTATAGATAATTAGAACCTTAAATTTATACGACAAGTACTTAACTATGTCTCTACATATTATTGAAAATTTCACATTCTAAAACTTCACCAAAAATTCTTTATATTGAAAATTCCAAATTGACTTGTTTGAGACTAATTTCAAGACTAGTAATACAACCTAACTTCTATAGGTTTTAGCTAAAAAATATAATTTTTTCTACCACAAGTAATTAATTATGTCTCCTTAGGCTCCTGAAAATTTTACAGTTCAAAAAATCACCAAAAAAACGTTATAGAGAAAATTCTAAGATAACATGTTTGAAGAAGCAAAACCCTAGGATTGTATGTTGTGATACAAAATGTTAGGAAACAAACACCCAAATATCCTAAGGATAGAAAGAGAAGTAACTCCACACCTTTATAATTAGATATAAGAATGAAATATAAGACTCTTTTGTGGGGTAAACTCATTTTACAATAGAAAAACAGTACAAGATGAGATGATTCTAAAACTAGGTCTCCTTAGTATAAATATGATACAAAGGTTACAATTACCATTAAAGGGTATAGATGAAAAAATTAATATAAAAATAGAAAAGTAACACTCAATATCTAGGGATTAATATAAACCTTTTTTATTAACACTTTATATAGAGATTCAAAATAAAAAAATTAATAAATAATGTTATTCAATTCCCAACAACTTTATTAAAAATTATATACATTGTCATAATCTACCAAAAAAATAGAAATCACATGGAACCCTAACACACAAAATAGGGAGATAATTTAGTGTAGGGAAAAACAATTATAAAATTTTATTCTAAAAAATTATTAAGACAAAAATATATGTAACCATGTCAAGTGATGTAGGAGCATTAACTCCCCATATCATTATCAAAATTCAATCTTACAAGAAGGAAAATTTGTTGTAGGAGGATGTGATTTCCTCATGATTATGTAAATACACATCTAGAAATATAGTGTTTCTTATTTGATCGGCATGAAATTTCTATTTCGAGCAATCAATTAGAGATATTAGGGATATATCAAGGATAATTAGGATATGAGAAGATCCGTTGGTTGTATTTATTAATTATATGTAAGCATGCAGGCGTAGATTAGAGAGCGTCCAGAACATTGTAAGATCAGACCGATAATGACAATAGAAGTGTAGAACTTCCTACACATATTTATTAAATGAAATCAACATGTTATCATGCATTTAATACTTGTCACGAGAGCATGGGCCTCTATGAGAACAAATCCTTTAATCTTTATAAAATTTGTGGATAATTATTTATTGAGTTAAATTCATGGAAATTTAGAATTTGAAAATGAAGTGTCAAGTGGAATAACCTCTATATCAAGGATAAAATCGAAGAGGAAAAACCTAGTATGGGACAAAAGCGATCAATCAAACTGGAACCATTTCAAAACGAAACATTTCTATTGTGTCTCAGGTTAGGTGGCTTGGTATTCTCGGTGGAACAGTGATTGTGGTTCAATATTTATAAGCCTCTCAATGGTGATTTATTCCCAGTGGTTTGGTGTTGGAGTGGCTAGTAAAACTAGATCAGACTCATGATTAAGTGAGGATTGTTTGAGGAATATGGTGTTGATGGGATGGTGGATGGTTTATTGAAGTAGTGCAGTGAAGGAGTTAGAGGACTTAGGATAATTCGCGATACATAACCGACATGTATAAGGATTGAACTTATAGGTATAATCGATCTTCACCAAATATAGAAGTGGTCTTCATCAAGTGGTGTCAAAGTGAGAGAATCCTGTAGCTAGAAAACGTGGGTAAGTTGTTGAATCCTAGAGTAGTGGATGCTTAGAGGTTTCTAAGTGGAATTAACCAAGAGAATACCAAAATGCCAAGTTTAGGAGAGGATCTTAGTAAGGTTTTTTGTAGAAAGATGAGAAAGACTTGTTACTATAGAGGCTTGGTTGCAGATCATTGTTGACTATTGTGGAGAATATCGGTGCTATGATGGAACTACTACATAAGAGAATAAAATAAGAACAAAGGTATAGTTGGGTGTTGAAGATGAACAAAGTGAAAATGAAACAATGAAGACACATGGATAGCAGTCCATGAATAATTTGTACCTTGGGAGTTTGATGTAGGAGCATTAACCCCTCCTGGATCATTATCGAAATTCAAGATTACACAAAGGAAAATGTGTTGTAGGAGGACGTGATTTCATCATGATTATGTAAACATGCATGTAGAAAGATAATGTTTTTCATTTAATTGGCATGGAATTTTTTATTTCAAGCAATTATTTAGAGATATTAATGATAGATCAAGGATAATTAGGATATGAAAAGATCTATTGGTTGTATTTATTGATTATATGTAGTCCTGTGGGCATAGAGTAGAGAGTTTCTAGAACATTGTAGTATTAGGACAAGAATGAGAATAGAAGTGAAGAACTTCCTGCACAAATTTAGTAAATGAAATCAACGTGTTATCATGCATTTAATATTTTTCACGACCGTGTAGGCCTCTCTAAGAACAAATCCCTTAACTCTTTGTCAAATTTGTGGATAACAAGTTATTGAGTTAAATTCATGGAAATTTAGAATTTGCAGATAAAGATTCGAGTGAAATAAACTCTATATAAAAGAGGAAATCAAAGAGGAAAAACCCATTATGTGTAGAGAGAGATCAACCAGATCATAACCATTTCAAAAAGGCACATTTATATTGTGTCTCAGGGCCAATGGCCTAGTGTTCTTGATGGATTGGTGTTTCTATTGGCCCAATGTTGAGGGTTATATAGTTCTAAGCTACTTGGTGGTGATTGATTCCTGGTGGTCCAATGTTCTTGTGACTGGTTAAACTAGACTAGAATCACATTTACATGAGCATTGTTTGAGGAGTATGGTGTCGGCGTACTAGTGGTCAGTTGATTGAAGTAGTGCAGTGAAGGAGTTAGGGGACTCAGGATAATGCATGGGACATAACTCATAGGTCTGAGGATCAAACTCATAGGTAGAATCAATATTCACCAACTGTAGAAGTGATATTCATTATCAAGCCTATTGGTAGTTCCAATAGAAGGGAAACAATGATTCTAACACATTCACTGATCACATACTCCCAAAGTTAGATTCAATAGTTTTGTGCATGCACAGAAGTTATACTTCCATCTGTTTGAAATCATCAAACAATAGTAAATGAGCCATAGCATTATCACCTACTATGTTGTGGAAATCCATGGAAACCATCAAATTTTCATGGGGTCACATAATAAATAATGAACTGACCTCTATTATAGCCTTACTACTAATATTTTCTAAGTGAATCCATTGAATTTGGGTCATAAAACTATGTTCTCAAGTGAAGGTATAGATTCAATAACTTCAAAATGTGGTCATCGGGAACGTACATTTGGGTATCATGAGGCATCACGTCTATAGTTAATCTCTCATTCAATTTAAACCTTAGAAAATAAACAAGGAAATAAATATGTTAGCATACTATTGGATTAGTAGATGCCAATAAGACATAAGGTTGAAAATTAATAATTATAGAAAGGTCCAAGAAGTTATATTAAAGTTTTTACAAGTCTCATATGTTGGAATACTAAGGGGGGGGGGTGAATTAGTATGAAAACATTTTACCACTTTCAATCACAATATATATAAACTTAAAATTTATCAGTAGTTTTTAATATTTTGTCACTTATGCATTCAGTATATCATTACATCATAAATGGTATCATTCATCAATATGTAATAAACAACCACAAATACACAATACACCAAAATTTACATGGAAATCCAATTGGGATAAAACAACATAATGACTTATTATATATATCAAGAATACATTCATAAGAAACACCAACTTCCTAATTCTATAGTACCAACTGAAATGAGGCACCAACCCCTTGATTTACAGTCTCCAACCTGAAGGACTCTACAACTCCCTAGATTATCTAGCACCAACTAGAAAGAGGTTCCAAGCCCCTAGTTTGCAGGATCCAACCTGAAGGAAGCTCCAACTACCTGAGTTATATCGATCGAACCAGAAGGAGGCTATGAGCCCCTGATTTATAGGCTCCAATCTAAAGGAAGATCCAACTCCCTATGTTCTCTGGCACCATCTAGAAGGAACCTACAACCCGCTTTCCTTGCCCTGTCCTTCCACCCTGAAATATTAATGTAGACTCAAACTGTCACTACCACTGATCAACCTATAACTGCCACTATAATTGATACATCAACCAACCTGTCACTGTCACTTTCACATCAACCTCTCACTGTCACTCTGTCACATCAACCTATCACTGTCATTCTGTCACATCAAACTGAAACTAATGATCAACTAATCATCCAACCTGTCACTGTCCATGTAACTTCCATCGTCACTGATATATCAACCAACTATAACAAGATCCACTCACATCAATATCAAAACCATCACCATACCATGTATATCAACCATGTACCAGAACCTATACCATACCATGTACATCAACCATGTATAAAAAATATAACATATCATGTACATCAATCATGTATCAAACCTGTACTATATAATGTACATATTCCATGTACCAGAACCTGTACCATACCATAAACCAACATCACTAAGAAGTTCCTTCATGTACCGAAACATGTACCATACCATAAGCCAATATTTTCCTTCATGTCGTTATTCCTCAAACAACTTTGGGCTTCGTGACCACACCTTTGGGGGTTCTTTTATAATTCTTCAAATGCACCCATGAATTATTTTGACATCAATGAAAACCAACTATCTAACTATATCAATTACAACCAACTATCCAACAATATTCCCCTTTGACATTGATGGTAATGCTCACACTCCAACACTCATACTCCACTTATGACCAATGATCCTGATCTTTCTCTCATGTCTCTCTTCCGCTTTGACATCAATGGAAAAGGGTATCTCCCCTTGGGATTTTTCCCCCTATCTTCATGCTTCTAATATTTCTCTTCTGATATTTCTCTTTCTCCCCCTTTTGACATCATGGGTAAAAGATTAACTCCCCCTGTCGGTATGTCTCCCCCTTCTTCATGCTTATGCTATTTCTTCCCCTATCTATTTATATGACGATTTCTCTTCACTTGAATTCTCTACAAGATGTCATGTAGATCAATATGGGAATTCATGCATACTCTTCCTTTCCTATCTTTCGATTCTTCTTGTCCAGTGGCAATTTCTCTTGTAATTCACTCACACATATAAAAAAAATTAAAAGTTACTTGGCTTCAAATCTTCATGACTTGTCAAGTTCACATCAATGAACATACTTTCCTCTGATGATATTGTTCCTTTTGACGGTTTATATTCCCTTGTTTTATTGTTCCTTTCACTACTTGCCTTCGTGTGACTAACTGATACCACCTATCATTATGTCTATCTAGACCTGTCAAGGATCTCATGAATCCATCTCTTTCTATATGTCATAAAAATTGTCTATGAAATTTCTACTCAAATGCACACAATGCTAACCCATATATCACTTTAAAATTATGAATACTTCTTTGAATCTTGTGCAATTGATCACTACATATTCCTCAATTTCAAGCTATATAATCAATAGGCAAATCATACTCTACATGTCTACACCAATTTTTACTGAATACATTCCTGGAATCCTCTATGAGTATTTTCCTGAAAAGTGTGCCACTGATATTCTTCATAACTTTCATTTGATATCTGCATGGGAATACGTTTCGAAAGATACTCCTAAAAAATTCAAATTGTCACAAGACATTATGCACTTCTGTCATCAAACCATTATGAAATTCCCTTTCCAAAATCTGCAAACACTTCAGACTACTCAAAAGATATTTCTCTAATCAGTAGAGTTGTTTCTTAGAATCCCCCTCTTCAATATTCATATTTAATGGGAGTCTCCAAACTGGATGGATCAAAAAGGTGGAGGAATCCACCCTAATGTGGAGTAATCTTCCTCTTCATAATATTCCTAAATTCTGACATCTTCTTCTTTGCATGTAGACTCATTATGATATTGCACCACTGAAAATCCTGAGAGTATGATCTATGGGATTTATTCATTCACATATTCCTCCTTTATCGACTCTTTATTCACCTATTCTTTCTTCTTTTCCAAACCTTCTTGCATTTGATATCAATTTTTTCTTTCATGGAAGTATCCATCATGCATCTACAATCATGAGCTATATGTCCATAGTTTTGGAACTTGTAACATTTAATATTGTGTGGGGCCACCTAAACATTTCTTTCTTGACCATTTCTTCCTTAAGCTCTGCAATCTA
>ML794812.1:204133-229883 GCA_009831015.1 Picea engelmannii | reverse complement strand
ATTAGCCATTTATTTTAATGTGTGGTTCTTTCTCTCAGCAACACCATTTTGTTGTGGTGTATATGGAATAGTGTGTTGCATTTGGATTCCCTGTGTAGTGCAGTAACTTGTAAAATTATTGTTCACATATTCGCCTTCATTATATGTTCTTAACCTTTGAATTTGATGTCCATATTTATTTTCTACAAGGACCTTGTAGGCCAAAAACTTGTCAAAAACTTTGCTCTTAAATTTTAAAAAGTAAACCCAAGTACATCTGGAAAAGTCATCAATGAAAGTTAAGAAATACTTGCACCCAGAAAAAGAAGGAGAAGAAAGTGGACCACACAAATCACTATGAACAAGCTGCAACGGACCTGAGGCGTGCCAAGAGGCACATTTGTCAAAACTATCCTGATGATGTTTGTTGAGAACACAACCGACACAAACACCATCTTTGCATTAAACAAGATGAATACCAGTCACCATCTGTTGATTACATAGTTGTTGCAATGAGCAATAGTTTAGATGACCAAACCGCTCATGCCAAAGTTTTCTCAAGTCATCGCTATGAGCAACAAAAACTGATGAAAAAGATGATATCCCAAAGTTGTCAAACTTGTACAACCTGGTAATATCATCAACAATTCTAGTTGCAATAACATGCTTAGGATATTTTAGATCCTTGATTACAACTTGGTGAGGTGAAAACTCTACGGCTTTACCTTCACCTGAATAAGTGATTTGATATACTGATAGAAGGTTACAAGAAAGACTTGGAACACATAATACATCATTGAAATGACCATTTTCTACTTGAACTGTTCCAGATCCTTCAACACTAAGAGATCTATCATCACCGACAATATTTTCTTGGTGTTACATTCATTTAGAGTAGAAAATATGTCGCTATCCTTAGCCATATGATAAGATGCTCTAGAATCAATAAGCCACTCACCAGAAGTAGAAGTAGAAGTAGAAGTTGTATTGAAGCAGAAACCATAAGCTAAAAGTGCATGTCCATGAGAAGAAGAAGAAGAAGTAGAATCAATACTGATGTTGTTCTTCTTCATTGCTACTTCTAAAGCTTCCATATTCTTGAAATATTTGGACTCATCATGAACATCTTTATCACAAAAGTTGCAATGTCTGTGAGTCTTCTTAGTTTTATATTTTTCTCCTTTGTCTCCATTGGGAGCAGAAGCTGTCTGAGTGGGTTTGGGACCCTTATATTGTTTTTTTTTGTGGCAAGGATGTTGCTTCTTGGGATCCTTGTGTTTATCTTTCTGATGGACAACTAAGGCTTTGTTGGAGGTACCTGCAATGCTGATCACTCCAAGTTGTACTAGCTTATCTTTCTCTCTAATCAAAGCATCACAAACGTTCTCAAGACTGGGTTTTTCATAAGCTTCCCCTAGAGCCTCTTGCATGACATAAAAGGTAGATACAAACAAAGAATATGCACTACCTAGCTTAGAAAGAATAAGATAGATGCAATGATCTTCATCTATCTTTGTCTTACATTCTTCACATAAAGTTCTGAGTGTTTTAAACTTCTAGATAGATAGTCTTCAATGCAATAAAAATCACTTGGACTTAAAGTTAGTACCTGATTTTCTAACTGTTGTGATCGAATAATATTGTGTTTACCAAACATAGATTCAATCTTTTCCCAAGCTTCTTTGGGTTTATCAATTGATTGAAGGTGGAACCTTAAATTAGGAGAGATGGAGATTCCGATTAATCCATGTGCTTCATCATTCCTATTATCCCATTTGGATTTCTTATCAGAATCAGTGGGTGTTGTTTCCTTTCCCAAGGTAATCTGGTACAAGCCTTTACTTCTTAATAAATCCTCCATATGGGATTTCCATTGGAAGTAGTTAGTTCTTGTAAGTAAGAGATTACTTGTAGAAGCCATATTAAATATGTAGATAATATGGATTTAAAAACCGAAACTGATGATCTGAATCGAAATATCTCGAAAAGTTGTGCGATTTTAAACAAAATGACACTTAAAATAGACTTCGGATGTGAGAGTTATGCCCTTTTAAAAAAAGACATAAATGATAACCAAAGGACCATGTGGTAGTGTAAGTTTCTTTATGAAGTGACCCACTTTTATAAAGAGAAGTGGGGATCACTTTTACAATGAAGTTACTGCATGCAAAATAAACAACTCTAAAATAAAATATTAAAACTACTTATAGTGATTCACTTTTATACTTGAAGTGAAATACAATTTACAATTTTAGCATGAACTTTTTTAACAAAAATAACAAAAGAGAGATTTGAACTCAAGACCTCTTACTTAATAAGGCAACTTTTAACCAAATGGTCTAGAAAAACATATTGTAATGTTCAGAAGGAGGATTGGGGGGTGTTGTTGTTCTTGTTGTGGAAGATGGCCTTGGAGAGCATGCTCAAAAAAACTCTTTTCATAGAAGAAAAAAATTCTCTTCTCAATGACAACAAGGGTTAGATCTCAATTAGCTTACCTGGAAGATGAACATTTTCCTATCTATTTTTGATTTGCTGAGATCACACAAGGCACATGGAAAAGAGCATACACAGATCTAAAAGAGTAGCAACCTGGAAATAAATAATACAAAACCGAAATAAAACCAAAATACTACTCTGCAAAAATTTAAAAAATGTGTATTCAAGCTTTATACCTCCAGATCTAACTGTAATGGTCGTATCTTAGGAAACTAGAAACCTTTTCGAGTGAAATGAAAAGGGTTCCTGAATGAAATGAGTGCTCCAAATGCAATGGAACAGTCCTCTCAGCCCAAAAATGTACGAAAATGATAGAAAATGGAGATGAGGCAACTTGGATTCATGATCTCGATCTACAACAGGAGCAGGTCTTCAAATAGGCTCTGATACCATGTTCGACAACATAGGTATTCCAACAGAGGACAAACACCTTCAGTAAAAACTCACATAACCATATCAAAGATCAACACACCGATGCTTTCACATGGTAAAACCCCTATGGGGAAACATCCATGGCCCCAACCAACGTGGCCACTTGGAGCAGTTTATTAATGCAAAAGAAAAAGATTACAAAGAGATTTTACAAGAGAGTTTCTCACAATAGATCATCGACAAATGAACCTCCATGCTCTTTAAATAGAGATCATGAACCAATCGGGTGTTAAGCCACATATCAATGGCCATTAAGATCGAGGAGAGTATAAACCATCGTATCACTCTATGTTGGGAACATATCGTGACCGTCGGATTTCCTAACTACAAATGAATAATAATTCATACTAAAGAAACACACTTTTACCTAACGACCCATTAGACCAAGTAGATCTTAACTAACTCCTAAGTGTCTAAATATCCTATCAATCTTATGTGTTGGGTCGTCATAAGTTCTGATAGGATAGTACTCATCCATTAGGGCATCTAAAAAGGATTCCCAAGTGCGTTCTCTCTTGAATGGTGTATATTCATTCGGGGTGTGCCTCTCCAATTAATCTTTCCACGAAGATCTGACATGGTGAGGGGATTTAAGGAGCACAAAAATGATATTTTCACTGTTAGAAAATTTTTGGATGGAGTAATAACCTTTTAGCATAATGAACCACTTTTATAGAGAATTTGCATCTATATGGACTTTAAATAAGGAGATATCAAAATTGGCCTATACCTTGAAGGGTGTCTCACTTCTGAAATGCATGCTTGTTGAAGATACCTCAGTCGTCACCATTAGTAGTCTTCGAAAGATCTGAGCGAAGTTGTCCATCATCTTGTTCCTCTATTGAATGAGGGATTCCTCGAGAAACATCTCGAAAGGATATCCTTATTTTTCATCTCTCTTTTCTTCTGCCATGGGAGGTCACTTGGGCTGGTGAGAGCAATTGTCCTGAAGTGAAACTAGCTTGAGACCCAACTCTCTATACCCTGACCTCGTCGAGGACCTACTCTAAGAAATGACAAGGAGACGATTGATCCAATACCACCGATCTGGATTATGCTGAGAACGAAATGATTCAAAAATAAAAATATAGAAGAGAACACCGAAATACAGTGAAACCCAACTTCTTTTAATGAATAAGAGAGAGAGAAACATTGTAGAACAAAAACTAGTAGATTGGGGTAGCTTATCTATGAAAAGAAATATATGTTGGCTATGCTTCATGTGCAACAATATTTACATCACACTCCATTGCATGCTTAAAGGGCCTCCTTCACTACAATTATATATGAGAGAGTGAGAGGAGAACAATTCCCATGATGAATGTGGGATAAATTGGACTAAGTTTATAAAATGTCATGGGCATGTAAAAACACTAGGAATTCCCAGGATGTCACCCATCCCAATACTACTCTAGCATGATCACACTTAACTATGGAGTTCTAATGGGATCCGATGCATTAGTGCTATGTTATAGGCATGTACATAACACCACTAGGAAATCATTACATGATTTCTGTAATTAACAAATGAAGATAGAATTATATTCCATTCCCCATAACAAGAGTGAATATCATGGTTTATCAAAACTATAGGATTGAAATGTTGATTCTGTGAAAAACGTGGATGGCCACCAAGATCCACCTGGATCATCCTCATTGCAATCTACCATTAATAACTTTCTATCAATGATTGTTTTCATCAAATTGAGTGCATATGCAAGCATTATGCCCTAGCAAGGTGTTAAGGGGGACATATTCCCTTTAACTCAACAAGAGGGATTACACCTAAGGACAAGGCCCAATTAGACTCATCCATGTTTGGTATAGTATAATTCTCTATATTAAAGGCCCAGTAACCATTCAATGAGATTTAAGAGTTATTAAATTTGCTTCTTCTTCTTTCTATTTGTTGGGTTTGTTTTCTTTATGTATGAAATGAAATTACTAAAGCATTAAACAAGATTGCTCGAGGGGACAACTTCTTGGGTAAGGAACAATAACAATTATATGTGGCTTCAAAGAAACAATTCTAATGACCAATAACTCAAAGGAAATACATGAAATAATGTGAATATGTGATTTCTCTTAAAGATAACTTTTCGAACAAATATACATATTGAATGAATAAGCAACTAACTTATAAAATTCCAATAAATAATTCCCAGTAAGATCTAGTTAAGATGTTATCTGACATGCATGCAAGTATTCATATGTAAATTTATGAGCAATCATGAAATAATTCTAGGATCGTCAATTATTAAATACAACGAAGCACTTACTGAAATATAGATTTAAACAAGATATGAAATTGATACCAACAACATTCACAATTAACAAGATAACTTGGTAGAATAGAAAAACTTACTAGACATTAGAGACATGACAATCAAGCATAGAACAATCCACTCTTCAATCACCACACATAATGGTTCAATGAAACTTATGGGCTCCTTAAGAGATTCCCTATTAGTTGAAAAAAATACTTCTTCAATACAATAATCCAAAATTCATTTTTCCAAAGGTCATTTATATGGGGACACACCCTCCTACTTATAAAAAACTTTAAAACTAAAAAATAGTAATTCAATCAATAAACATAAATAAAACAATAAGTAGAGTCAAGATGGCTCGAGTGATCTAGGAGTTCTAAGGTTCACATGCTCGTCTAGATACTCATCCCACTGAGAGAAAAGTTTGGCTCAACTGTCACCATACAGAAACTAGTGTTGGTCCATTGGCATGCTTGATGCATGATTTTTGTTTTGAAAATCAAGAAGTGTACTTCTTCATTCTGCCTACTAACTACTCCAGTTGATTGATGATCTTAATATTCTCAACAACACATTTTTTCACATGTCCTCTTTCCACAGTTGTTATCCCTTTTACCTCATTTTTGTACTCATCGACGCCTCTCTATAAACTTATTGATACCTCATCTATCGAAAATATAAAGGAGAACCAAAGAGTGGTAATCATAGGTTATCCATTGTTTGATTTACCTTTTCTCACACCCAATTAAATTGTTCCCATTCTTATTAGAATTTTTCCTTCGACACTTCTACAATTCTTTCCTAGTGCTTCGTGGTCGAATACATCTGAGACAATCACTCGTGAGATAATATCTCTATGTTGTGATCTTCTATGCCTTTCTCCCTTTGTACTTATTGGAGGAACTCGAATCTATCTAATGCGCTGGCACCCTTTTCATCCCATCTAATAACTTCCTTATATGTGATCCCAAGAAGTAAGGATTCCTTTTGAAGAGCGATTTCCTTCATTACAAAATCATCTTGTACTTTGATGTGCTTATCATGCTTCTCCAAAAGGTCTCTCCTTAAATTTGTTGTTCCTCCAGGTTCTTGATAATATTGCACCTAATGCTTCTGGAAGGCCACTTCCATCTTGACCTGCTCCAGTTCTCTTTCCTTAGCTACAACTTTGTCCAGTGAGGCATGAGAGACAACAAGACCTACTTAAACAAGTTTTCTCGTCTTCTATTTCTTGGTGTATATAATTACCTCCTCAGAGGTACACAACACATTGTTATCCAATGTAATCTTACTTTTCCTTTGGGTACTTTTCACAATATATATTCTCTTTCAGTTGTAGGAAAAGGATTTTGGGTCAACTACTTTCTCCATTGGTTGAGGAATAGGTTGATCACCCTAAGACAAGATGTTTCCTGCACATCCAAGGGTATATAAGTTCTCATATATGGGGTCTTGACTTGGCTCCTTGCTAGGATAATCCTTATTTTCATATTTATCTTGTTCACTAAGCTTTACCTCATCTTTTGAGATCTCTTGTGCTTTGTATTGGGCACCTCCTTCCTTATTTTCTTCAATTGATGACGCATCCAATAAAATTTCAACTAACTTCTCAAAAACTTTATTTTTTTTGTCTACCAATTCCACACATGGCATGACCGAGATACTTGAGGATACACAATGTAACCTAGACTTCTTAATGAATGGGAAAACAATATCATCTACTTCCCTCAATTCTAGGCTATTGTGGGGGGTTGACTCAGTTTATCTTTTGTAATTGAACTTGATAAATAAATAATTCCAGGATGGAATTAGTACATGGGTGGCATATCTTCCTCCCGTGCATGGCTCTGTGTCCCCTAATAATCGCATAAAACTTGAAATATTCTTACGTGGGAGACTGATGAGAGGTTTTGTTCCATTTGACGCAGAGGTCTCTTCTATTTGGGGGGTGCGGGACTGGAACGACCTTAATATCACCTAACCTGGTTCTATGTTTCTTAGGAGTTCTCAATGTAGGGGATCTTCTGGGAGGCATTGTACCTGCAATACAATTTCAAAGGAAACATGAATGACAATGCATTGATCTTCAAAACTTTATTAAAATGAATGAAACGTACCTGCTACAGGGAAATGTAAGAGAAATGGAAACAACACTTTCTTGAAAAAATAATTGTTATTTTCATGATCACTAGTCAGTAAAAATTTCCTAAGATAGAAAGTGAAATAGAGATAAATTCTTCAATTTTTCAGAGAGAGAGAGTAAGTTTGCTAGCACACACAACAATCAGAGGTTGTCACTTGGTTAAAAATAGAAGAAATTGCGTGAAAATGTGGGTTTAAATTACCAAATATCCAATCATGGGGGGAAATCCTGCAACATTATGGAATCAAATACACTAACATACTCCCCATCGACATTTAAAGGTCGATTTGATGCACAAAACTAACTATTGGAGAGTTTCAAAAGTGTTACTTTTGGCCTTATTCAGACTCACCAGGTTCGAGAGATATTATCATCTCATTTGTGAATTAGCACCAACACCGATCCAAACATAAACATCCAAAATCGTATAGTAGAGATGTGGTATTTGCATGTGTTGATGATTGGACTACTGTTGTGGAGGATAGAAATAGTACTAATGATGTGTCGACGCTCAATTGGTAGACAAGTTTGCAGATATGTCGAGGGACCCACTAGAACCGCGAGGAATGGTGACACATAAGTATAACATTTGAACGGCTCGGATTAGATTTCCCTTTTGATATGATAGTTACGATTGGTTTGTCCTTGCAATTTTCATTGACCATCAGGGAAAAGCATTGCGTGAATATGGGAAAAGTTCAACTGATCCAACGGACACCCTATGAGTTTGTCGGTGTCCATGGGTATGGTTGTGAAAGTGCCAAAACAAATCACCAAAACCCTTGATCACTGATGGTCATCCATACACTAATGACGTGGCATGTGACATGGCGATCACTGAAATGACTTTCATGGTAACCATAGCCATATTGGATATGATGTGGAATGTGGATGCGGAACGATGATGTGGACATATAGATGGTGACAAAGAATCCATGTGGCCAATGATATACCGATAAATTTGGCATGGAACAATAACACGTGTGCTAATGTGAGCTGTATGAAAGGTGATGTGGTTTGTACGAAAATTGAGGTGGCATCTTACATGGATTATGGGATAATCTCTGGGTAACATTTATTCATTGACAAGTTGGACAACTATAATTGTTTTTCATTCTTGATTGGATGATGAGTATGGTTCTTGAAATGCAGTATGGTTTCAATGTTCGCATAAGGTTCTACCGCCCCTTTACTCTAATAACTCAACCAAGGATCAATGGTTGCATCAAGAGCTAGGCTAGAATATTTTTCATGCACATTACCATCATACAACACTCAATGTTGATGACCCAATCGACACTTGTTACAAAACATTGTCGGGCAGGCCCTTTTTCATGGTTATCATTCCTTCTTTGCTTGTACACCTAACCCAATTCTTTCATTGACTATTTCCAAAACACTATCTTTTGAATTCACTGTTGAAAAATTTAGGAAAGGAAAAACATATATTGATGAAATATGAAACTACTTCCTGGAGAAAACTCAATCTTATGTACCTAGTCTTTCCACTATTTCGTTTCATATCTCTGTCAAAAGGTCTTGTTCTCTAGTGGAGTCTCTCAATATTATTTGAAGTTCGACTAGATTCGTCAGGTGAATGATTTAAAACCTCCTTCTGTCTCATTTTTGTCCAGGATCAACAATCATATCTAAACCTTGTTGTTTCTCCCAGGGAAAATTTCACTTTTGTTCCCCGAAAACAGCGCCAAAATGTTAGCACTAAGTAAATTTCCGAGGCTAAAGAAGCAACTAACAAAGGTAACCACATAACCACTTTAGAAATGAAACTATCCCTTTCAGTTCAGAGAGGGATCTCTCTTGTCACATGGTCTCTAAATATAGGTTTTCTTTTGAGGATTAGAGGCTAGATCTTGGATTATATGAAGGGGTTTTTAAGGTTAGTTGGCAAGAAGGAAAGTAACTTGTTGGGAAATGAAGTCAATTCTTTGAAAACAAATGAAAAAAATGTCTGGTAGGTAGAAATCTCAAGGAAGCAAAGGCTAGGTAGGTAATGATCTTTCAGTTTTTAATCTGATGTTATAGAATGGAAGAAAGAGGAAAACACATAACAACATTCAAAGCACCATTAATGATGAATTCCTATGAGTTAAGAAGGAAATGACATTGTTCAAATTGCTAGAATCCAAAACATCATTTGAGATGAATTTCAGACCATTTGATATCCAATTTAAACATATAAGTATTAGAAGATGAAATATAAATAAAAAAATAAGAACATACATGAAAGTAACATATCCTTCATGTCATCACCACTAGAATATTTAGTATGAAAAAGCTTTAGACATCTGCACTAATATTTCATTCAAATTCAGAAAATCTGTACAATGTTCAATACAAAATATCTTTTGTGCTTCTTCCAACATTTTGGACCTCTCTCCTCATTCAATATATAGAAAAATATCATATTCTAGCCTAATTAGGTCTAAATCCATCTTTTTCCAAAGATAAAAAGTTGTTACAATAACTGAGGAAAGAGTATTTGCCAAAATCTGCTAATATCCTACTATCTAGGGTTTGATTTTTGACCAACTAAAAAATGTGACAAATGAAGATAAAATCATGGGATCTGATAGGATAATATCCAAGCTTCAATATAAATATCAATTTTGGATCAACCTTGCTGATTTGGAGGTCCATCAAGTCAAATTTCTAGAACTCTGTCAACAAATATGGCTTGGCGAAATTTTGGAAAATAGGCCTCAAAGATCATTTCATATATTCCAAATCATATCACCTGTGTAAAAACTGAGATATTTTTTTGTTATTGGGTTCATGATTGAAAAAAACCACTTTTTGTTTTCAAAAATGCTTCTCCAACTCCTCGTAATCGGTGCCCAAAGATGATGACTAAAAGAGGAAAACATTAAATGCTTAAATATGGAAAAATGGGTCGTAAAGATTCATTATCAAACTATGACACTTGTGTAAAACCCGAGAGAGGTTTTTGTTATTGAGTTCATGCTTGAAAAACACCTCTCTGGGTTTTCCAAAATCCTCTCCAATTTGTCAGAAAATGATATTTAAGTTTACCACTAAACTGTCATTTGCGTAGCGTGCTGTGGTAACATGTTGTGTAACTGCAACATACAACAATTGCATAACATGCCTTGTAGACTTTATGTAGAGAATTTATTTTTTACAATTTTTCCACCTTTGTTTTAGTTTCTCTAATAGATGATGATGGCTGGTGGTGATGGTGGCCTCATGATGATGATAAGGCATCCTAGAACCCCTTCATCCTTCCTCAAAATGTCATCTTCTTCTCAAAACTTGAAAACCCTAATGTGCCTTAATATTGCAATTAATGAAGCCAAACTACATATGATTGGTGAACTGCTTTTGTTGATGTATTCTCATTAAATATTTCATCATCACTCACCTTTATGATCTTTGAGTGCATCGTTGAATGATTTGACAACTTACACAACAAACTTGCGTAGCGACCTTGGATGAAGGATTTGCAAGTTGTAGAGAGGAGAAATGATGCTTGGAGAGTTTGTTGCATGAAAAAGGGAAGGGGAGAGATATGCATAAGCTGAGCAAAGACGATTTGAAATGCAATTTGACTATTTTGGAGTGATATGACAATTTGTGTAGTACCCAGGAACTTGTACAACAAGTTTATGTAGCGTGTGTACTTTTTTCAAGTAAAGTACCATAAGCATTTGAAAGATATCAAATATTCCATAATAAAATTTTATGAATCTTTTCCTTTCATAATGTGTCATAATTTCCCATGATATCCATAAAAACCATTCCACCTAGACTTATGACTTGACTCTTTTGACATGCCTCTTATAATTTATTTGATCAAGGACCCAAGGACATTGAAACATCTCATGAGACACAACTCTTTGAAAACACAGACTCACTCAATGACTCAATTAGGAATGCATTGGTCTTCCCAAGACCAAGGAATGACTTTGCAAACTCTGGACAAACCTCTAACTCTACCCTGAAAATAATGATGCTAATAGGTTGATGGAAAGTTGGTTTGTATTGTTGGTTGTCATTTATGTCAAACCTTGGAGAGTGATATTGTGAAATTTTAGATTGACTTCAACCCTTAGTGATTGATTTCAACCCCTGGATAAGTTCGGTAGAGCATTATGATAGCACAAAGTTATGGGTAAGGGACCCAGGTTTATTTGAGGTATAAAGGCATATAGATAAGTGAATATGTGGGTAATACTATTCTAGATGTATATTACATGTCATGCCATTTCCGATGATATGTGGAACACCACATAAATCCTCACGGTTAGAGAGTTATGGCCTTGTGAAGTTAGAGAAGCATCATGAGTTATCTAAAAGCCCCTAGAAGGTCAAAGAAGTCAATTTATTCTAGAATCTTCAAGAAGAAGTTTTCTAGTGAAAGTGGGTGAAACTAGGAGTTAATCATGAGTTAAGTTGTTGAAAAAAGAAAATAATTAAAAATAAATTAGTTGCAACTAGAAGTTGAAAGTTTACTATTTGTGGATAAAGTGGTTGTAAGTGGACAAGTGGTTAGAAGTGGGTTATCCCTGAAAGAAGGAAGTTGGGTAAAGTTAGTTAGAAGATAACCCCTTGAAGAAGCTACTTGGAGAGTATAAATAAGAGAGGGGTCTCCTATTAGCACCTAAAGAGCACATTGAATATCTATTATTTGTGAAAAGTTTATTGCAGGTAATCATTGATACATTTGAAGTTATGCAAGATTGAGGAAGTAAAAGAGGGTTAACAGTGAAAGTTTCAGAGTTGCAGATTTACTAAAAAAAACCCTATTTTTTGAGGTGTACATGGGATGTAGTGGAGGAAGGTACATACATACACGGGTTGAAGAGGAACATGGTTCGTACAACTAGGAAAATCCTTGTAATATTGATTTGTTGAGTGTCCCAGGTCTCTAGAGTCCGGAAGTAAGATCCCATGAAGGTTTACAGTGATCAAGTACCACTAGACCTATCTACAGGTTCAAAAGGTATTTCATATTCTTATGTGTAGTTGGATATTGTTTTCTCCATGAAATATGGTTATGGGAGATTGGGAATTTTCCCTATAGAGTTTGTTGGTTGTATGGAAATTATGACATGAGATAGATCTACAGAAATACAACACTGGTATATTTGGTATTATGCATTGGTACATCTTGTCAGTTTAAGTGTTGAGGCATAGCTTGTATTTCTTGTTACATGGTTGAGGGTTTTGGTTTTGATGTATTGGTGGAGCTGTTGGTTGGTTTGAGGCTGCATATTAGTGAGGGTTTGATGTCTAGTCCATGTGAAGGTTATTTCACTTGACTATGATTATATGCACATGTATGGCACATGAATAGAGAGACATATATGCACACGGTTTGAATGATATTCTTGTGATATTGAGTAAGAGATTTATGTTATCAAATATGATCTATTGAGGGATATTATTGGTGATGGTTATGTGGTATTGTGATATGCATAGTTGATGCAATTGTGATGGTACAAGTTGTGTGAGTGATTTATGTACATGGTTTATAGTACAGGTTAATTGATACATGTTGATTGGTACATATTAGGACAGGTTGCAGGTTGATGTGACAGAGGCAACAAAGGGTCTGAGTTTCATACAAGTGAAAACCTTATCCTTATGAAGGTGTATGAAGGTTATAGTATAGACAGACTGTGTACATACGCATGCTGCAATATAGAAAGGTCACGTACATATGTGAGCATCAACATAAACATGTCACATACGTATTGGTTTTTGTTGGTATATGTTGATTACTGGTACAGGTTGATCACAGGTCATTCGTACATGTTGGTTACATGTAGTTGATACATGTTGGTACTGGTTTAAAGTGGTAAATATCAAAGTGATAGTGTGGTAGTGGTTTCATCATCTATTTGGAATTTAATTTTAGGGCAATAGGACGGGACAAGAAAAGGGGGTTGTATCCTCCTTCTTATTGGTTCTAGAGAATCATGGAGTTGTAGATTCCTTTAGGTTGGAGTCTGAGAAGTAGGTGGTTGTAGCCACCTTCCGGTTGTAGCAATATAACATAGGGGGTTGTATCCTCCTTCTGGTTTTAGCCAGAGAATTAGGGAGTTGGAGCTTCCCTCAGGTTGTAGCCTAAGAAACTAGGGGTTTGGAGCCTCCTTCCAGTTGGAGTTGGAGAATTGGAAGTTGGTGCTTCCTTGAATGTAATTCTTAAATACATGTAAGAAAAAAATTCTGTGGTTTTCTCCTGCATTGGGTTTCCATGTAAAATACTATTGTATTGTGCATTCTATGGATGTGACTATTATTGGTTATTATGCATTGATGGATCTTAATGTTATATGATATTAATGATGAAATGATGAACATTGTTGAACAAGTTAAAGGAATATAAATTGTAGTTAAAAGGATTAATAAGTGATATAAATTTCTCATTACTGATTCACCCCCCCCCCTCTCTTAGTAATCCAACAATTGGTATTAGAGTCGTTCCTTCAAGAAACAATTTAACCACTGGAAGGAGATCATGGATCACACTAGAGTTTGGATACCATAGTTTAATGGTGAAAACCATGCACTCTGGAGAAATAAAATGTAGACATACATAAGAGCACATGGATTCGATGTTTGGAAACCAGTGGTGGATGGATACAAAGCACCATCTATTCCCCCAGTAGAAAACGATGAAAAGAAATTTGCAGAAAATAATTCAAGAACCAAGAATGCTATTCATAATGGAGATGAATCAATATTTACTAAAATCATGCATTGAGAATATGCTAAGGAGATGTGGAACAAGATAAAGACTATCTATGAAGGAGACGAAAAAGTTAAGGAATTCGAACTTCAAATATTCAGAGAAAAGTTTGAACAGTTAAAGATGAATGAAGATGAAAAGATAGAAGCCTAGTTTCTACGCATCGATGAGGTAGTAAACATCATCAAAGGATTGGGAGATGAGATAAAAGAACTGGTCGTTGTTAAAAAGGAATTAATATCTCTAGTAATTATATTTGACTCAAATATCTCAACCCTAGAAGAAAGAATGGATCTAGATACAATGACCATGGATGAGATATATGGGATACTCATAGCTTATGAGATGAGGATAGAAAAACAACAATCCGGTTAAAAAGGAATTTTCATTCAAAGCATCTAAGAAGACAAAGAAAATTAACAAGTAAGAATCAAAGTTAGTTTTCAAGGAAAAGAGAAATTCAGATTGTAGCTATAGTGATAATTCAGAAGAATATGAAGAAATGGAAAACTTCGTAACAAATTTGCAAAAGGGAACAGGTAAATATAAAGGTAATATTCGATTGAAATATTTTAATAGAATTGGTCATTTTGAAAATAAGTTTCCTTATGCCAGAAATTCATATAGTGATGAAGAGGAAGAGCCCAAAAAAGAAAAGAGATATCAAAAGGGAAACTGGAAAAACAAAAGGAAAGTCTTCAAGGAAAATCTATACTCAATAAAAGACAATTACTCATCTAGTGAAGATGACGAAACTGACAGTGATTCAAAAAAGGTATTATTCATGGCTAGGAAAAATCAAACAATAAACTTTGATAGTTCAGAAGAAGAAGGAGAAATCAATATCATAGAAGAATTAATTATTACCTTAGAAGATCTAAGGAATGAAAGAAAGAAAAACAAGTCACTCAAGAAAGAGCTAAAAGTAAAAGAAACCCATAATCTCAACTCAGAGGAAGTCAAGGAGATAATTACGAAGTTGAAAGTTCAGGTAGAATATGATAGAAGGTTTGAAGACACACTCAAAAGTCAGCTAGTAGAAAAGGAGAAGATGATTGAAAGGTTGGAAGTAGAAGCAATCACTCTAAGAAAATATATTCAAAACAAGAACATGTGACAATATAACACCAAGACATTGGATAATATCATCAACAATCAAAATCCATACTATGACAGGGCTGGACCAAGATACAAAAAAATGTAGAATGAGAAAGTTTCAAGCTCCATGACTAAAGCAACAAAACATAAGAGTTATGAAGAAGTTCACAAAGGAAGGGATCATGGTCAACAAGAATCAGAAAGAAATGAATACATAAGACCTTCCAAATTCAATAAGCAAGGAAGCTTCAATCATTACAACCAAAGAGAAGGTCTTGATCAGCCAAGGAAAAATTACAGAAGGACTACACTACAAGGAAAATCATCCAGTCCCAGGTATGTAAATTTATTTTATTGTCATTGTTTTTATTGTACTAACTTTGGACATAAGGTTGCAAACTACAGAGCTTATGAAAGGAATAATAAAGAAAGAAATGATTATGTGGCCCCACAAAATATTGAATTCTACAAATTCCACAACTATGGACACATATCTTAAAATTGCAGAAGCATGATAAGGCCTCCCATGAAAGAAAATATTGATGTGGGACACAAGAAAGTTTGGATAAGAAGTGAAAAACAAGAGGAGAAAGTAAATGAAGAACAAGTCCAAGGAATCATACTTTCAGTATTTGTAGTAGCACAAGAACACTATGAATTTACATGCAAAGAGGAAAGTGTTGGAAGTCAAGTGGATGATGAAGAAGACATCCACACTCAAGATGATGAAAAAATTTAGAAAGAGAAAGAAAGGGAAGATGTATCTACAGATGAAGAGGAATATGAATTTGCATCAAAGCAGGTATTGTTCTGAGCCATCCAGCTTGGAGAATCCAAGGTAATATGAATATTGTATAGGGAGTGTCAGTGCAATAACTAATATAGATTAGAGAACCATACTTTGAGCAGTTTTTAGAGTTCGATCAGACATAGTCAAAGAAGTCAGTTAGAAAAAGTACAACATGACAGATTGATCAATTGCAGCAGTGAATATTTCATGATAGTATAGTGACAGATGAGTAAGCATTGTGGACAGTTGATTAGTAGAGTCTTGGATAGTATCAACAAATATGGATTAGCATGTTTGGATGGATATATGATAGTGGATGAGAGCATGTATTCATAGATTGGATTCATATATTTGTTCAGTGAGTGGTTCAAAGATAAAGGGTCAATATCATAATGGATGATAATGATACAAGAATATTTCAAACCTTTTTTCTTTAATGTTTTTTATATAATTCAATTGATTACACAAGGAAGCACCAATGGACAATAACTCCAAAAGGAAGACCTACATTGATGTATGAATTAACATGAATAGAATTCATCAGAGAGAGAGATACATAAAGGAATATATGGGAGACATACCCACAAGGGGAGCTATTATTTTTCCCATGATTGGATAGAGCACATTCGGTGTCAGGAGGATACATATTTCCTGGGGGAGTTAATCCTTTTCCAAAGGGAGAGAGAGAGTCATCAGAGGCATGAAGACAGAGGGAGTATCCCCAAAGGGAGATACCCTTTTCCATTGATTTCAAAGGGATAGAGATAGAAACAGTGATGAGGATAGATGATAGTGTTTCCATGACTAAGTGTTTCCATCAATGTTGGTGTTGCCATCAATTACAAAGGGGGATATTATTGGACTGTTGGCTTAGGTTGATTGATAGTTGGTTTGGAATGTTGGTTGTCATTGATTTCAACCATTGGAGAGTGATATTGTAGTTGATGTCAACACTTAGTGATTGATCTCAACCCTTGGAGAAGTCCAGTAGTGCATTCCGGTAGCACAAAGGTATGGGTAAGGGACCCACATTTTTTTGAGGTCGAAAGACATGAAGATCAATGAATATGCAGGTAAGACTATTCTATATGGATATTACATGTCATGCCATTTCCATTGATACGTGGAACATCACATAACTCCTTATGTTTAGAGAGTTATGGTCTTGTGAAGTTGGATAACCCTCATGAGTTATCTAGAATCCCCTAGAAGGTTAGATAAATCAATTTATTCTAGAAGCTCCTAGACGAATTTTATTAGTCAAAGTGGGTGAAACTAGGAGTTAATCATGAGTTAAGTTGTTGCAAAAATAAAATAATTAAAAATAAATTAGTTGCAACTAGAAGTCGAGAGTTTACTATTTGTGGATAAAGTGGTTGTAAGTGGAAAAGTGGTTAGAAGTGGGTTAGCCCTAAAATAAGGAAGATGGGAAAAGTTAGTTAGAAGATAACCCCTTGAGGAAGCTACTTGGAGAGTATACATAAGATAACAAGGGTCTCCTATTAGCATCTAATGAGCACATTGAATATCTATTATTTGTGAAAATTTTATTACAAGTACTCATTGATACATATTAAGTTACATAAGATTGAGGAAGTAAAAGAGGGTTGAGGCCAAAACATATTTTATTATTTAGAAGGAGGATTGTTGTTGTTGTTGTGGAAGATGGACTTGGAGAGAGTTCTCATAAAAAACTCTTTTCACACAAGATTTTTTTTTCTTCTCGATGACAACAAGGGTTAGTTCATGGTTAGCTTACCCGGAGAATGCAAGTTTTCCCTCTATTTTTTATTTACTAAGATCACACAAAGAACATGGAAAAGATCATACGTAGACAGGAAAACCCTTTTCGATCTATTTTTGATTTGTCGAGATTGCACATGACACAGGGAAAAGAGAATACCTTTATTAAAAAGATTAGAAACCCAGAAATAAAAAATAGAAAACCAAAATAAAAAACTTAAATATTATCTCTGCAAAAATTCAAAATGGTGTATTCGGGATTTATGCCTCTGAATTTGATTGAAATGGTCGTATCTTGGACAAATGGAAAAAGTTTCGAGTGAAACGAAAAACATTCCTTCCTAAAATGAGTGCTATGCACGTAATGGAATAGTCCTCTCAACCCATAAATGTATACAAATGGAAGAAACCAGAGATGAGGAAGCACGGATTCACGATCTTGATCTACAACGACAACACATCTTCAAATCTGATCTGATACCATGCTTGAAAACATAGGTATTCCAACAGAGGAAGAACACCTTTATTAATCACTCACACATCTAGATCAAATATCAACACACCGATGTTTTGACATGGTAAAACCCCTACGAGGAAACATCCATGGCCCCAACCAATGTGGCCACTTGGATCAATTTATTAATGTAAAAGAAAAATATTACGAAGAGATTTACAAGAGAATTTCTCATAACAAATAATCAACAAATGACCCTCCATGCTATTTAAATGGAAATCATGGACCAATCAAGTGTTAAGACACGAATCAATGTAGTCATTAAGATCGAGGAGAATATGGACCATCAGATCACTCTCTGTCGGGAACATATCATGATTGTCGTATTTCCTAACTACAAATGCATAATAATGAATAATAAAGAAACTCACTAAGAAACACACTTTTACCTAACAAAACATTAGACCAATTTGATCTGAACTAAATCCTAAGTTGCTAAATATCCTAACAGATCTTGGGAATTAAGTAGTTCCTTGGTATCAAGTTGAACCCTCTATGATGTAGATCTTGGAGTGATGAATGATCATGATTTTTTGATTCAGTATTGATGCTCTGCAAATGCGTTGAAATATTCCCCATATGTAACTATGGTTCAACTCTATCGTTCTCCATATTTTCATGATTTCCTTGGATCTCCATATCCCTTTTAGGGAACCTCTGTAAGAGCATGGTTTCTATGGAATTTTGTAAGGTTTCCATGGAATTTTGTAAGGTTTCCATGGAAGTTTTTAATTTTTCCATATTTTGATCTACATTTTCTTCCATATTTTCCATATTTTGTTCCATTTGCCCTTTTTTTTAATCAAATAATAAATTTTCTTTGACCTATCATTCAATTCATTAAATTGATTCTCCAAGTTGGATATTTGGTTTTGTATCTCCTCACTTTCTTCACGAGTCATGTTTGATCTATTTGGACGTTTAATTGGTGTATTATTTTTTGGAATACAATTTTACACATGGGATAAAAATAATGATCATTTTTATATTTATCATAATTTTTGAATCACCAAAAATAATTCTTCCAATCAAAAGTTATGTCAGTTGTAATTTATGTACCATTAAAACCTTGATTTCAAGACTATCTTGTTATCCAACCTTTCTCCTCATGTATATTTGAAATATCAACCCTTATAAGTTTGAAATTTCATTATGTAGTAATCTGATATGTCTTATATACAATTTCATAGGCTTGACCAAAATTGGATATTCCATAGGTATGAAACTAGTTTTAGGACTAGTCAAAAACCCTAATGCCTAAAACCTATATTTCCAAAATTATAGATAATTAGAACCTTAAATTTATACGACAAGTACTTAACTATGTCTCTACATATTATTGAAAATTTCACATTCTAAAACTTCACCAAAAATTCTTTATATTGAAAATTCCAAATTGACTTGTTTGAGACTAATTTCAAGACTAGTAATACAACCTAACTTCTATAGGTTTTAGCTAAAAAATATAATTTTTTCTACCACAAGTAATTAATTATGTCTCCTTAGGCTCCTGAAAATTTTACAGTTCAAAAAATCACCAAAAAAACGTTATAGAGAAAATTCTAAGATAACATGTTTGAAGAAGCAAAACCCTAGGATTGTATGTTGTGATACAAAATGTTAGGAAACAAACACCCAAATATCCTAAGGATAGAAAGAGAAGTAACTCCACACCTTTATAATTAGATATAAGAATGAAATATAAGACTCTTTTGTGGGGTAAACTCATTTTACAATAGAAAAACAGTACAAGATGAGATGATTCTAAAACTAGGTCTCCTTAGTATAAATATGATACAAAGGTTACAATTACCATTAAAGGGTATAGATGAAAAAATTAATATAAAAATAGAAAAGTAACACTCAATATCTAGGGATTAATATAAACCTTTTTTATTAACACTTTATATAGAGATTCAAAATAAAAAAATTAATAAATAATGTTATTCAATTCCCAACAACTTTATTAAAAATTATATACATTGTCATAATCTACCAAAAAAATAGAAATCACATGGAACCCTAACACACAAAATAGGGAGATAATTTAGTGTAGGGAAAAACAATTATAAAATTTTATTCTAAAAAATTATTAAGACAAAAATATATGTAACCATGTCAAGTGATGTAGGAGCATTAACTCCCCATATCATTATCAAAATTCAATCTTACAAGAAGGAAAATTTGTTGTAGGAGGATGTGATTTCCTCATGATTATGTAAATACACATCTAGAAATATAGTGTTTCTTATTTGATCGGCATGAAATTTCTATTTCGAGCAATCAATTAGAGATATTAGGGATATATCAAGGATAATTAGGATATGAGAAGATCCGTTGGTTGTATTTATTAATTATATGTAAGCATGCAGGCGTAGATTAGAGAGCGTCCAGAACATTGTAAGATCAGACCGATAATGACAATAGAAGTGTAGAACTTCCTACACATATTTATTAAATGAAATCAACATGTTATCATGCATTTAATACTTGTCACGAGAGCATGGGCCTCTATGAGAACAAATCCTTTAATCTTTATAAAATTTGTGGATAATTATTTATTGAGTTAAATTCATGGAAATTTAGAATTTGAAAATGAAGTGTCAAGTGGAATAACCTCTATATCAAGGATAAAATCGAAGAGGAAAAACCTAGTATGGGACAAAAGCGATCAATCAAACTGGAACCATTTCAAAACGAAACATTTCTATTGTGTCTCAGGTTAGGTGGCTTGGTATTCTCGGTGGAACAGTGATTGTGGTTCAATATTTATAAGCCTCTCAATGGTGATTTATTCCCAGTGGTTTGGTGTTGGAGTGGCTAGTAAAACTAGATCAGACTCATGATTAAGTGAGGATTGTTTGAGGAATATGGTGTTGATGGGATGGTGGATGGTTTATTGAAGTAGTGCAGTGAAGGAGTTAGAGGACTTAGGATAATTCGCGATACATAACCGACATGTATAAGGATTGAACTTATAGGTATAATCGATCTTCACCAAATATAGAAGTGGTCTTCATCAAGTGGTGTCAAAGTGAGAGAATCCTGTAGCTAGAAAACGTGGGTAAGTTGTTGAATCCTAGAGTAGTGGATGCTTAGAGGTTTCTAAGTGGAATTAACCAAGAGAATACCAAAATGCCAAGTTTAGGAGAGGATCTTAGTAAGGTTTTTTGTAGAAAGATGAGAAAGACTTGTTACTATAGAGGCTTGGTTGCAGATCATTGTTGACTATTGTGGAGAATATCGGTGCTATGATGGAACTACTACATAAGAGAATAAAATAAGAACAAAGGTATAGTTGGGTGTTGAAGATGAACAAAGTGAAAATGAAACAATGAAGACACATGGATAGCAGTCCATGAATAATTTGTACCTTGGGAGTTTGATGTAGGAGCATTAACCCCTCCTGGATCATTATCGAAATTCAAGATTACACAAAGGAAAATGTGTTGTAGGAGGACGTGATTTCATCATGATTATGTAAACATGCATGTAGAAAGATAATGTTTTTCATTTAATTGGCATGGAATTTTTTATTTCAAGCAATTATTTAGAGATATTAATGATAGATCAAGGATAATTAGGATATGAAAAGATCTATTGGTTGTATTTATTGATTATATGTAGTCCTGTGGGCATAGAGTAGAGAGTTTCTAGAACATTGTAGTATTAGGACAAGAATGAGAATAGAAGTGAAGAACTTCCTGCACAAATTTAGTAAATGAAATCAACGTGTTATCATGCATTTAATATTTTTCACGACCGTGTAGGCCTCTCTAAGAACAAATCCCTTAACTCTTTGTCAAATTTGTGGATAACAAGTTATTGAGTTAAATTCATGGAAATTTAGAATTTGCAGATAAAGATTCGAGTGAAATAAACTCTATATAAAAGAGGAAATCAAAGAGGAAAAACCCATTATGTGTAGAGAGAGATCAACCAGATCATAACCATTTCAAAAAGGCACATTTATATTGTGTCTCAGGGCCAATGGCCTAGTGTTCTTGATGGATTGGTGTTTCTATTGGCCCAATGTTGAGGGTTATATAGTTCTAAGCTACTTGGTGGTGATTGATTCCTGGTGGTCCAATGTTCTTGTGACTGGTTAAACTAGACTAGAATCACATTTACATGAGCATTGTTTGAGGAGTATGGTGTCGGCGTACTAGTGGTCAGTTGATTGAAGTAGTGCAGTGAAGGAGTTAGGGGACTCAGGATAATGCATGGGACATAACTCATAGGTCTGAGGATCAAACTCATAGGTAGAATCAATATTCACCAACTGTAGAAGTGATATTCATTATCAAGCCTATTGGTAGTTCCAATAGAAGGGAAACAATGATTCTAACACATTCACTGATCACATACTCCCAAAGTTAGATTCAATAGTTTTGTGCATGCACAGAAGTTATACTTCCATCTGTTTGAAATCATCAAACAATAGTAAATGAGCCATAGCATTATCACCTACTATGTTGTGGAAATCCATGGAAACCATCAAATTTTCATGGGGTCACATAATAAATAATGAACTGACCTCTATTATAGCCTTACTACTAATATTTTCTAAGTGAATCCATTGAATTTGGGTCATAAAACTATGTTCTCAAGTGAAGGTATAGATTCAATAACTTCAAAATGTGGTCATCGGGAACGTACATTTGGGTATCATGAGGCATCACGTCTATAGTTAATCTCTCATTCAATTTAAACCTTAGAAAATAAACAAGGAAATAAATATGTTAGCATACTATTGGATTAGTAGATGCCAATAAGACATAAGGTTGAAAATTAATAATTATAGAAAGGTCCAAGAAGTTATATTAAAGTTTTTACAAGTCTCATATGTTGGAATACTAAGGGGGGGGGGTGAATTAGTATGAAAACATTTTACCACTTTCAATCACAATATATATAAACTTAAAATTTATCAGTAGTTTTTAATATTTTGTCACTTATGCATTCAGTATATCATTACATCATAAATGGTATCATTCATCAATATGTAATAAACAACCACAAATACACAATACACCAAAATTTACATGGAAATCCAATTGGGATAAAACAACATAATGACTTATTATATATATCAAGAATACATTCATAAGAAACACCAACTTCCTAATTCTATAGTACCAACTGAAATGAGGCACCAACCCCTTGATTTACAGTCTCCAACCTGAAGGACTCTACAACTCCCTAGATTATCTAGCACCAACTAGAAAGAGGTTCCAAGCCCCTAGTTTGCAGGATCCAACCTGAAGGAAGCTCCAACTACCTGAGTTATATCGATCGAACCAGAAGGAGGCTATGAGCCCCTGATTTATAGGCTCCAATCTAAAGGAAGATCCAACTCCCTATGTTCTCTGGCACCATCTAGAAGGAACCTACAACCCGCTTTCCTTGCCCTGTCCTTCCACCCTGAAATATTAATGTAGACTCAAACTGTCACTACCACTGATCAACCTATAACTGCCACTATAATTGATACATCAACCAACCTGTCACTGTCACTTTCACATCAACCTCTCACTGTCACTCTGTCACATCAACCTATCACTGTCATTCTGTCACATCAAACTGAAACTAATGATCAACTAATCATCCAACCTGTCACTGTCCATGTAACTTCCATCGTCACTGATATATCAACCAACTATAACAAGATCCACTCACATCAATATCAAAACCATCACCATACCATGTATATCAACCATGTACCAGAACCTATACCATACCATGTACATCAACCATGTATAAAAAATATAACATATCATGTACATCAATCATGTATCAAACCTGTACTATATAATGTACATATTCCATGTACCAGAACCTGTACCATACCATAAACCAACATCACTAAGAAGTTCCTTCATGTACCGAAACATGTACCATACCATAAGCCAATATTTTCCTTCATGTCGTTATTCCTCAAACAACTTTGGGCTTCGTGACCACACCTTTGGGGGTTCTTTTATAATTCTTCAAATGCACCCATGAATTATTTTGACATCAATGAAAACCAACTATCTAACTATATCAATTACAACCAACTATCCAACAATATTCCCCTTTGACATTGATGGTAATGCTCACACTCCAACACTCATACTCCACTTATGACCAATGATCCTGATCTTTCTCTCATGTCTCTCTTCCGCTTTGACATCAATGGAAAAGGGTATCTCCCCTTGGGATTTTTCCCCCTATCTTCATGCTTCTAATATTTCTCTTCTGATATTTCTCTTTCTCCCCCTTTTGACATCATGGGTAAAAGATTAACTCCCCCTGTCGGTATGTCTCCCCCTTCTTCATGCTTATGCTATTTCTTCCCCTATCTATTTATATGACGATTTCTCTTCACTTGAATTCTCTACAAGATGTCATGTAGATCAATATGGGAATTCATGCATACTCTTCCTTTCCTATCTTTCGATTCTTCTTGTCCAGTGGCAATTTCTCTTGTAATTCACTCACACATATAAAAAAAATTAAAAGTTACTTGGCTTCAAATCTTCATGACTTGTCAAGTTCACATCAATGAACATACTTTCCTCTGATGATATTGTTCCTTTTGACGGTTTATATTCCCTTGTTTTATTGTTCCTTTCACTACTTGCCTTCGTGTGACTAACTGATACCACCTATCATTATGTCTATCTAGACCTGTCAAGGATCTCATGAATCCATCTCTTTCTATATGTCATAAAAATTGTCTATGAAATTTCTACTCAAATGCACACAATGCTAACCCATATATCACTTTAAAATTATGAATACTTCTTTGAATCTTGTGCAATTGATCACTACATATTCCTCAATTTCAAGCTATATAATCAATAGGCAAATCATACTCTACATGTCTACACCAATTTTTACTGAATACATTCCTGGAATCCTCTATGAGTATTTTCCTGAAAAGTGTGCCACTGATATTCTTCATAACTTTCATTTGATATCTGCATGGGAATACGTTTCGAAAGATACTCCTAAAAAATTCAAATTGTCACAAGACATTATGCACTTCTGTCATCAAACCATTATGAAATTCCCTTTCCAAAATCTGCAAACACTTCAGACTACTCAAAAGATATTTCTCTAATCAGTAGAGTTGTTTCTTAGAATCCCCCTCTTCAATATTCATATTTAATGGGAGTCTCCAAACTGGATGGATCAAAAAGGTGGAGGAATCCACCCTAATGTGGAGTAATCTTCCTCTTCATAATATTCCTAAATTCTGACATCTTCTTCTTTGCATGTAGACTCATTATGATATTGCACCACTGAAAATCCTGAGAGTATGATCTATGGGATTTATTCATTCACATATTCCTCCTTTATCGACTCTTTATTCACCTATTCTTTCTTCTTTTCCAAACCTTCTTGCATTTGATATCAATTTTTTCTTTCATGGAAGTATCCATCATGCATCTACAATCATGAGCTATATGTCCATAGTTTTGGAACTTGTAACATTTAATATTGTGTGGGGCCACCTAAACATTTCTTTCTTGACCATTTCTTCCTTAAGCTCTGCAATCTA
>ML794812.1:157474-192703 GCA_009831015.1 Picea engelmannii | reverse complement strand
GGTAACCACATAACCACTTTAGAAATGAAACTATCCCTTTCAGTTCAGAGAGGGATCTCTCTTGTCACATGGTCTCTAAATATAGGTTTTCTTTTGAGGATTAGAGGCTAGATCTTGGATTATATGAAGGGGTTTTTAAGGTTAGTTGGCAAGAAGGAAAGTAACTTGTTGGGAAATGAAGTCAATTCTTTGAAAACAAATGAAAAAAATGTCTGGTAGGTAGAAATCTCAAGGAAGCAAAGGCTAGGTAGGTAATGATCTTTCAGTTTTTAATCTGATGTTATAGAATGGAAGAAAGAGGAAAACACATAACAACATTCAAAGCACCATTAATGATGAATTCCTATGAGTTAAGAAGGAAATGACATTGTTCAAATTGCTAGAATCCAAAACATCATTTGAGATGAATTTCAGACCATTTGATATCCAATTTAAACATATAAGTATTAGAAGATGAAATATAAATAAAAAAATAAGAACATACATGAAAGTAACATATCCTTCATGTCATCACCACTAGAATATTTAGTATGAAAAAGCTTTAGACATCTGCACTAATATTTCATTCAAATTCAGAAAATCTGTACAATGTTCAATACAAAATATCTTTTGTGCTTCTTCCAACATTTTGGACCTCTCTCCTCATTCAATATATAGAAAAATATCATATTCTAGCCTAATTAGGTCTAAATCCATCTTTTTCCAAAGATAAAAAGTTGTTACAATAACTGAGGAAAGAGTATTTGCCAAAATCTGCTAATATCCTACTATCTAGGGTTTGATTTTTGACCAACTAAAAAATGTGACAAATGAAGATAAAATCATGGGATCTGATAGGATAATATCCAAGCTTCAATATAAATATCAATTTTGGATCAACCTTGCTGATTTGGAGGTCCATCAAGTCAAATTTCTAGAACTCTGTCAACAAATATGGCTTGGCGAAATTTTGGAAAATAGGCCTCAAAGATCATTTCATATATTCCAAATCATATCACCTGTGTAAAAACTGAGATATTTTTTTGTTATTGGGTTCATGATTGAAAAAAACCACTTTTTGTTTTCAAAAATGCTTCTCCAACTCCTCGTAATCGGTGCCCAAAGATGATGACTAAAAGAGGAAAACATTAAATGCTTAAATATGGAAAAATGGGTCGTAAAGATTCATTATCAAACTATGACACTTGTGTAAAACCCGAGAGAGGTTTTTGTTATTGAGTTCATGCTTGAAAAACACCTCTCTGGGTTTTCCAAAATCCTCTCCAATTTGTCAGAAAATGATATTTAAGTTTACCACTAAACTGTCATTTGCGTAGCGTGCTGTGGTAACATGTTGTGTAACTGCAACATACAACAATTGCATAACATGCCTTGTAGACTTTATGTAGAGAATTTATTTTTTACAATTTTTCCACCTTTGTTTTAGTTTCTCTAATAGATGATGATGGCTGGTGGTGATGGTGGCCTCATGATGATGATAAGGCATCCTAGAACCCCTTCATCCTTCCTCAAAATGTCATCTTCTTCTCAAAACTTGAAAACCCTAATGTGCCTTAATATTGCAATTAATGAAGCCAAACTACATATGATTGGTGAACTGCTTTTGTTGATGTATTCTCATTAAATATTTCATCATCACTCACCTTTATGATCTTTGAGTGCATCGTTGAATGATTTGACAACTTACACAACAAACTTGCGTAGCGACCTTGGATGAAGGATTTGCAAGTTGTAGAGAGGAGAAATGATGCTTGGAGAGTTTGTTGCATGAAAAAGGGAAGGGGAGAGATATGCATAAGCTGAGCAAAGACGATTTGAAATGCAATTTGACTATTTTGGAGTGATATGACAATTTGTGTAGTACCCAGGAACTTGTACAACAAGTTTATGTAGCGTGTGTACTTTTTTCAAGTAAAGTACCATAAGCATTTGAAAGATATCAAATATTCCATAATAAAATTTTATGAATCTTTTCCTTTCATAATGTGTCATAATTTCCCATGATATCCATAAAAACCATTCCACCTAGACTTATGACTTGACTCTTTTGACATGCCTCTTATAATTTATTTGATCAAGGACCCAAGGACATTGAAACATCTCATGAGACACAACTCTTTGAAAACACAGACTCACTCAATGACTCAATTAGGAATGCATTGGTCTTCCCAAGACCAAGGAATGACTTTGCAAACTCTGGACAAACCTCTAACTCTACCCTGAAAATAATGATGCTAATAGGTTGATGGAAAGTTGGTTTGTATTGTTGGTTGTCATTTATGTCAAACCTTGGAGAGTGATATTGTGAAATTTTAGATTGACTTCAACCCTTAGTGATTGATTTCAACCCCTGGATAAGTTCGGTAGAGCATTATGATAGCACAAAGTTATGGGTAAGGGACCCAGGTTTATTTGAGGTATAAAGGCATATAGATAAGTGAATATGTGGGTAATACTATTCTAGATGTATATTACATGTCATGCCATTTCCGATGATATGTGGAACACCACATAAATCCTCACGGTTAGAGAGTTATGGCCTTGTGAAGTTAGAGAAGCATCATGAGTTATCTAAAAGCCCCTAGAAGGTCAAAGAAGTCAATTTATTCTAGAATCTTCAAGAAGAAGTTTTCTAGTGAAAGTGGGTGAAACTAGGAGTTAATCATGAGTTAAGTTGTTGAAAAAAGAAAATAATTAAAAATAAATTAGTTGCAACTAGAAGTTGAAAGTTTACTATTTGTGGATAAAGTGGTTGTAAGTGGACAAGTGGTTAGAAGTGGGTTATCCCTGAAAGAAGGAAGTTGGGTAAAGTTAGTTAGAAGATAACCCCTTGAAGAAGCTACTTGGAGAGTATAAATAAGAGAGGGGTCTCCTATTAGCACCTAAAGAGCACATTGAATATCTATTATTTGTGAAAAGTTTATTGCAGGTAATCATTGATACATTTGAAGTTATGCAAGATTGAGGAAGTAAAAGAGGGTTAACAGTGAAAGTTTCAGAGTTGCAGATTTACTAAAAAAAACCCTATTTTTTGAGGTGTACATGGGATGTAGTGGAGGAAGGTACATACATACACGGGTTGAAGAGGAACATGGTTCGTACAACTAGGAAAATCCTTGTAATATTGATTTGTTGAGTGTCCCAGGTCTCTAGAGTCCGGAAGTAAGATCCCATGAAGGTTTACAGTGATCAAGTACCACTAGACCTATCTACAGGTTCAAAAGGTATTTCATATTCTTATGTGTAGTTGGATATTGTTTTCTCCATGAAATATGGTTATGGGAGATTGGGAATTTTCCCTATAGAGTTTGTTGGTTGTATGGAAATTATGACATGAGATAGATCTACAGAAATACAACACTGGTATATTTGGTATTATGCATTGGTACATCTTGTCAGTTTAAGTGTTGAGGCATAGCTTGTATTTCTTGTTACATGGTTGAGGGTTTTGGTTTTGATGTATTGGTGGAGCTGTTGGTTGGTTTGAGGCTGCATATTAGTGAGGGTTTGATGTCTAGTCCATGTGAAGGTTATTTCACTTGACTATGATTATATGCACATGTATGGCACATGAATAGAGAGACATATATGCACACGGTTTGAATGATATTCTTGTGATATTGAGTAAGAGATTTATGTTATCAAATATGATCTATTGAGGGATATTATTGGTGATGGTTATGTGGTATTGTGATATGCATAGTTGATGCAATTGTGATGGTACAAGTTGTGTGAGTGATTTATGTACATGGTTTATAGTACAGGTTAATTGATACATGTTGATTGGTACATATTAGGACAGGTTGCAGGTTGATGTGACAGAGGCAACAAAGGGTCTGAGTTTCATACAAGTGAAAACCTTATCCTTATGAAGGTGTATGAAGGTTATAGTATAGACAGACTGTGTACATACGCATGCTGCAATATAGAAAGGTCACGTACATATGTGAGCATCAACATAAACATGTCACATACGTATTGGTTTTTGTTGGTATATGTTGATTACTGGTACAGGTTGATCACAGGTCATTCGTACATGTTGGTTACATGTAGTTGATACATGTTGGTACTGGTTTAAAGTGGTAAATATCAAAGTGATAGTGTGGTAGTGGTTTCATCATCTATTTGGAATTTAATTTTAGGGCAATAGGACGGGACAAGAAAAGGGGGTTGTATCCTCCTTCTTATTGGTTCTAGAGAATCATGGAGTTGTAGATTCCTTTAGGTTGGAGTCTGAGAAGTAGGTGGTTGTAGCCACCTTCCGGTTGTAGCAATATAACATAGGGGGTTGTATCCTCCTTCTGGTTTTAGCCAGAGAATTAGGGAGTTGGAGCTTCCCTCAGGTTGTAGCCTAAGAAACTAGGGGTTTGGAGCCTCCTTCCAGTTGGAGTTGGAGAATTGGAAGTTGGTGCTTCCTTGAATGTAATTCTTAAATACATGTAAGAAAAAAATTCTGTGGTTTTCTCCTGCATTGGGTTTCCATGTAAAATACTATTGTATTGTGCATTCTATGGATGTGACTATTATTGGTTATTATGCATTGATGGATCTTAATGTTATATGATATTAATGATGAAATGATGAACATTGTTGAACAAGTTAAAGGAATATAAATTGTAGTTAAAAGGATTAATAAGTGATATAAATTTCTCATTACTGATTCACCCCCCCCCCTCTCTTAGTAATCCAACAATTGGTATTAGAGTCGTTCCTTCAAGAAACAATTTAACCACTGGAAGGAGATCATGGATCACACTAGAGTTTGGATACCATAGTTTAATGGTGAAAACCATGCACTCTGGAGAAATAAAATGTAGACATACATAAGAGCACATGGATTCGATGTTTGGAAACCAGTGGTGGATGGATACAAAGCACCATCTATTCCCCCAGTAGAAAACGATGAAAAGAAATTTGCAGAAAATAATTCAAGAACCAAGAATGCTATTCATAATGGAGATGAATCAATATTTACTAAAATCATGCATTGAGAATATGCTAAGGAGATGTGGAACAAGATAAAGACTATCTATGAAGGAGACGAAAAAGTTAAGGAATTCGAACTTCAAATATTCAGAGAAAAGTTTGAACAGTTAAAGATGAATGAAGATGAAAAGATAGAAGCCTAGTTTCTACGCATCGATGAGGTAGTAAACATCATCAAAGGATTGGGAGATGAGATAAAAGAACTGGTCGTTGTTAAAAAGGAATTAATATCTCTAGTAATTATATTTGACTCAAATATCTCAACCCTAGAAGAAAGAATGGATCTAGATACAATGACCATGGATGAGATATATGGGATACTCATAGCTTATGAGATGAGGATAGAAAAACAACAATCCGGTTAAAAAGGAATTTTCATTCAAAGCATCTAAGAAGACAAAGAAAATTAACAAGTAAGAATCAAAGTTAGTTTTCAAGGAAAAGAGAAATTCAGATTGTAGCTATAGTGATAATTCAGAAGAATATGAAGAAATGGAAAACTTCGTAACAAATTTGCAAAAGGGAACAGGTAAATATAAAGGTAATATTCGATTGAAATATTTTAATAGAATTGGTCATTTTGAAAATAAGTTTCCTTATGCCAGAAATTCATATAGTGATGAAGAGGAAGAGCCCAAAAAAGAAAAGAGATATCAAAAGGGAAACTGGAAAAACAAAAGGAAAGTCTTCAAGGAAAATCTATACTCAATAAAAGACAATTACTCATCTAGTGAAGATGACGAAACTGACAGTGATTCAAAAAAGGTATTATTCATGGCTAGGAAAAATCAAACAATAAACTTTGATAGTTCAGAAGAAGAAGGAGAAATCAATATCATAGAAGAATTAATTATTACCTTAGAAGATCTAAGGAATGAAAGAAAGAAAAACAAGTCACTCAAGAAAGAGCTAAAAGTAAAAGAAACCCATAATCTCAACTCAGAGGAAGTCAAGGAGATAATTACGAAGTTGAAAGTTCAGGTAGAATATGATAGAAGGTTTGAAGACACACTCAAAAGTCAGCTAGTAGAAAAGGAGAAGATGATTGAAAGGTTGGAAGTAGAAGCAATCACTCTAAGAAAATATATTCAAAACAAGAACATGTGACAATATAACACCAAGACATTGGATAATATCATCAACAATCAAAATCCATACTATGACAGGGCTGGACCAAGATACAAAAAAATGTAGAATGAGAAAGTTTCAAGCTCCATGACTAAAGCAACAAAACATAAGAGTTATGAAGAAGTTCACAAAGGAAGGGATCATGGTCAACAAGAATCAGAAAGAAATGAATACATAAGACCTTCCAAATTCAATAAGCAAGGAAGCTTCAATCATTACAACCAAAGAGAAGGTCTTGATCAGCCAAGGAAAAATTACAGAAGGACTACACTACAAGGAAAATCATCCAGTCCCAGGTATGTAAATTTATTTTATTGTCATTGTTTTTATTGTACTAACTTTGGACATAAGGTTGCAAACTACAGAGCTTATGAAAGGAATAATAAAGAAAGAAATGATTATGTGGCCCCACAAAATATTGAATTCTACAAATTCCACAACTATGGACACATATCTTAAAATTGCAGAAGCATGATAAGGCCTCCCATGAAAGAAAATATTGATGTGGGACACAAGAAAGTTTGGATAAGAAGTGAAAAACAAGAGGAGAAAGTAAATGAAGAACAAGTCCAAGGAATCATACTTTCAGTATTTGTAGTAGCACAAGAACACTATGAATTTACATGCAAAGAGGAAAGTGTTGGAAGTCAAGTGGATGATGAAGAAGACATCCACACTCAAGATGATGAAAAAATTTAGAAAGAGAAAGAAAGGGAAGATGTATCTACAGATGAAGAGGAATATGAATTTGCATCAAAGCAGGTATTGTTCTGAGCCATCCAGCTTGGAGAATCCAAGGTAATATGAATATTGTATAGGGAGTGTCAGTGCAATAACTAATATAGATTAGAGAACCATACTTTGAGCAGTTTTTAGAGTTCGATCAGACATAGTCAAAGAAGTCAGTTAGAAAAAGTACAACATGACAGATTGATCAATTGCAGCAGTGAATATTTCATGATAGTATAGTGACAGATGAGTAAGCATTGTGGACAGTTGATTAGTAGAGTCTTGGATAGTATCAACAAATATGGATTAGCATGTTTGGATGGATATATGATAGTGGATGAGAGCATGTATTCATAGATTGGATTCATATATTTGTTCAGTGAGTGGTTCAAAGATAAAGGGTCAATATCATAATGGATGATAATGATACAAGAATATTTCAAACCTTTTTTCTTTAATGTTTTTTATATAATTCAATTGATTACACAAGGAAGCACCAATGGACAATAACTCCAAAAGGAAGACCTACATTGATGTATGAATTAACATGAATAGAATTCATCAGAGAGAGAGATACATAAAGGAATATATGGGAGACATACCCACAAGGGGAGCTATTATTTTTCCCATGATTGGATAGAGCACATTCGGTGTCAGGAGGATACATATTTCCTGGGGGAGTTAATCCTTTTCCAAAGGGAGAGAGAGAGTCATCAGAGGCATGAAGACAGAGGGAGTATCCCCAAAGGGAGATACCCTTTTCCATTGATTTCAAAGGGATAGAGATAGAAACAGTGATGAGGATAGATGATAGTGTTTCCATGACTAAGTGTTTCCATCAATGTTGGTGTTGCCATCAATTACAAAGGGGGATATTATTGGACTGTTGGCTTAGGTTGATTGATAGTTGGTTTGGAATGTTGGTTGTCATTGATTTCAACCATTGGAGAGTGATATTGTAGTTGATGTCAACACTTAGTGATTGATCTCAACCCTTGGAGAAGTCCAGTAGTGCATTCCGGTAGCACAAAGGTATGGGTAAGGGACCCACATTTTTTTGAGGTCGAAAGACATGAAGATCAATGAATATGCAGGTAAGACTATTCTATATGGATATTACATGTCATGCCATTTCCATTGATACGTGGAACATCACATAACTCCTTATGTTTAGAGAGTTATGGTCTTGTGAAGTTGGATAACCCTCATGAGTTATCTAGAATCCCCTAGAAGGTTAGATAAATCAATTTATTCTAGAAGCTCCTAGACGAATTTTATTAGTCAAAGTGGGTGAAACTAGGAGTTAATCATGAGTTAAGTTGTTGCAAAAATAAAATAATTAAAAATAAATTAGTTGCAACTAGAAGTCGAGAGTTTACTATTTGTGGATAAAGTGGTTGTAAGTGGAAAAGTGGTTAGAAGTGGGTTAGCCCTAAAATAAGGAAGATGGGAAAAGTTAGTTAGAAGATAACCCCTTGAGGAAGCTACTTGGAGAGTATACATAAGATAACAAGGGTCTCCTATTAGCATCTAATGAGCACATTGAATATCTATTATTTGTGAAAATTTTATTACAAGTACTCATTGATACATATTAAGTTACATAAGATTGAGGAAGTAAAAGAGGGTTGAGGCCAAAACATATTTTATTATTTAGAAGGAGGATTGTTGTTGTTGTTGTGGAAGATGGACTTGGAGAGAGTTCTCATAAAAAACTCTTTTCACACAAGATTTTTTTTTCTTCTCGATGACAACAAGGGTTAGTTCATGGTTAGCTTACCCGGAGAATGCAAGTTTTCCCTCTATTTTTTATTTACTAAGATCACACAAAGAACATGGAAAAGATCATACGTAGACAGGAAAACCCTTTTCGATCTATTTTTGATTTGTCGAGATTGCACATGACACAGGGAAAAGAGAATACCTTTATTAAAAAGATTAGAAACCCAGAAATAAAAAATAGAAAACCAAAATAAAAAACTTAAATATTATCTCTGCAAAAATTCAAAATGGTGTATTCGGGATTTATGCCTCTGAATTTGATTGAAATGGTCGTATCTTGGACAAATGGAAAAAGTTTCGAGTGAAACGAAAAACATTCCTTCCTAAAATGAGTGCTATGCACGTAATGGAATAGTCCTCTCAACCCATAAATGTATACAAATGGAAGAAACCAGAGATGAGGAAGCACGGATTCACGATCTTGATCTACAACGACAACACATCTTCAAATCTGATCTGATACCATGCTTGAAAACATAGGTATTCCAACAGAGGAAGAACACCTTTATTAATCACTCACACATCTAGATCAAATATCAACACACCGATGTTTTGACATGGTAAAACCCCTACGAGGAAACATCCATGGCCCCAACCAATGTGGCCACTTGGATCAATTTATTAATGTAAAAGAAAAATATTACGAAGAGATTTACAAGAGAATTTCTCATAACAAATAATCAACAAATGACCCTCCATGCTATTTAAATGGAAATCATGGACCAATCAAGTGTTAAGACACGAATCAATGTAGTCATTAAGATCGAGGAGAATATGGACCATCAGATCACTCTCTGTCGGGAACATATCATGATTGTCGTATTTCCTAACTACAAATGCATAATAATGAATAATAAAGAAACTCACTAAGAAACACACTTTTACCTAACAAAACATTAGACCAATTTGATCTGAACTAAATCCTAAGTTGCTAAATATCCTAACAGATCTTGGGAATTAAGTAGTTCCTTGGTATCAAGTTGAACCCTCTATGATGTAGATCTTGGAGTGATGAATGATCATGATTTTTTGATTCAGTATTGATGCTCTGCAAATGCGTTGAAATATTCCCCATATGTAACTATGGTTCAACTCTATCGTTCTCCATATTTTCATGATTTCCTTGGATCTCCATATCCCTTTTAGGGAACCTCTGTAAGAGCATGGTTTCTATGGAATTTTGTAAGGTTTCCATGGAATTTTGTAAGGTTTCCATGGAAGTTTTTAATTTTTCCATATTTTGATCTACATTTTCTTCCATATTTTCCATATTTTGTTCCATTTGCCCTTTTTTTTAATCAAATAATAAATTTTCTTTGACCTATCATTCAATTCATTAAATTGATTCTCCAAGTTGGATATTTGGTTTTGTATCTCCTCACTTTCTTCACGAGTCATGTTTGATCTATTTGGACGTTTAATTGGTGTATTATTTTTTGGAATACAATTTTACACATGGGATAAAAATAATGATCATTTTTATATTTATCATAATTTTTGAATCACCAAAAATAATTCTTCCAATCAAAAGTTATGTCAGTTGTAATTTATGTACCATTAAAACCTTGATTTCAAGACTATCTTGTTATCCAACCTTTCTCCTCATGTATATTTGAAATATCAACCCTTATAAGTTTGAAATTTCATTATGTAGTAATCTGATATGTCTTATATACAATTTCATAGGCTTGACCAAAATTGGATATTCCATAGGTATGAAACTAGTTTTAGGACTAGTCAAAAACCCTAATGCCTAAAACCTATATTTCCAAAATTATAGATAATTAGAACCTTAAATTTATACGACAAGTACTTAACTATGTCTCTACATATTATTGAAAATTTCACATTCTAAAACTTCACCAAAAATTCTTTATATTGAAAATTCCAAATTGACTTGTTTGAGACTAATTTCAAGACTAGTAATACAACCTAACTTCTATAGGTTTTAGCTAAAAAATATAATTTTTTCTACCACAAGTAATTAATTATGTCTCCTTAGGCTCCTGAAAATTTTACAGTTCAAAAAATCACCAAAAAAACGTTATAGAGAAAATTCTAAGATAACATGTTTGAAGAAGCAAAACCCTAGGATTGTATGTTGTGATACAAAATGTTAGGAAACAAACACCCAAATATCCTAAGGATAGAAAGAGAAGTAACTCCACACCTTTATAATTAGATATAAGAATGAAATATAAGACTCTTTTGTGGGGTAAACTCATTTTACAATAGAAAAACAGTACAAGATGAGATGATTCTAAAACTAGGTCTCCTTAGTATAAATATGATACAAAGGTTACAATTACCATTAAAGGGTATAGATGAAAAAATTAATATAAAAATAGAAAAGTAACACTCAATATCTAGGGATTAATATAAACCTTTTTTATTAACACTTTATATAGAGATTCAAAATAAAAAAATTAATAAATAATGTTATTCAATTCCCAACAACTTTATTAAAAATTATATACATTGTCATAATCTACCAAAAAAATAGAAATCACATGGAACCCTAACACACAAAATAGGGAGATAATTTAGTGTAGGGAAAAACAATTATAAAATTTTATTCTAAAAAATTATTAAGACAAAAATATATGTAACCATGTCAAGTGATGTAGGAGCATTAACTCCCCATATCATTATCAAAATTCAATCTTACAAGAAGGAAAATTTGTTGTAGGAGGATGTGATTTCCTCATGATTATGTAAATACACATCTAGAAATATAGTGTTTCTTATTTGATCGGCATGAAATTTCTATTTCGAGCAATCAATTAGAGATATTAGGGATATATCAAGGATAATTAGGATATGAGAAGATCCGTTGGTTGTATTTATTAATTATATGTAAGCATGCAGGCGTAGATTAGAGAGCGTCCAGAACATTGTAAGATCAGACCGATAATGACAATAGAAGTGTAGAACTTCCTACACATATTTATTAAATGAAATCAACATGTTATCATGCATTTAATACTTGTCACGAGAGCATGGGCCTCTATGAGAACAAATCCTTTAATCTTTATAAAATTTGTGGATAATTATTTATTGAGTTAAATTCATGGAAATTTAGAATTTGAAAATGAAGTGTCAAGTGGAATAACCTCTATATCAAGGATAAAATCGAAGAGGAAAAACCTAGTATGGGACAAAAGCGATCAATCAAACTGGAACCATTTCAAAACGAAACATTTCTATTGTGTCTCAGGTTAGGTGGCTTGGTATTCTCGGTGGAACAGTGATTGTGGTTCAATATTTATAAGCCTCTCAATGGTGATTTATTCCCAGTGGTTTGGTGTTGGAGTGGCTAGTAAAACTAGATCAGACTCATGATTAAGTGAGGATTGTTTGAGGAATATGGTGTTGATGGGATGGTGGATGGTTTATTGAAGTAGTGCAGTGAAGGAGTTAGAGGACTTAGGATAATTCGCGATACATAACCGACATGTATAAGGATTGAACTTATAGGTATAATCGATCTTCACCAAATATAGAAGTGGTCTTCATCAAGTGGTGTCAAAGTGAGAGAATCCTGTAGCTAGAAAACGTGGGTAAGTTGTTGAATCCTAGAGTAGTGGATGCTTAGAGGTTTCTAAGTGGAATTAACCAAGAGAATACCAAAATGCCAAGTTTAGGAGAGGATCTTAGTAAGGTTTTTTGTAGAAAGATGAGAAAGACTTGTTACTATAGAGGCTTGGTTGCAGATCATTGTTGACTATTGTGGAGAATATCGGTGCTATGATGGAACTACTACATAAGAGAATAAAATAAGAACAAAGGTATAGTTGGGTGTTGAAGATGAACAAAGTGAAAATGAAACAATGAAGACACATGGATAGCAGTCCATGAATAATTTGTACCTTGGGAGTTTGATGTAGGAGCATTAACCCCTCCTGGATCATTATCGAAATTCAAGATTACACAAAGGAAAATGTGTTGTAGGAGGACGTGATTTCATCATGATTATGTAAACATGCATGTAGAAAGATAATGTTTTTCATTTAATTGGCATGGAATTTTTTATTTCAAGCAATTATTTAGAGATATTAATGATAGATCAAGGATAATTAGGATATGAAAAGATCTATTGGTTGTATTTATTGATTATATGTAGTCCTGTGGGCATAGAGTAGAGAGTTTCTAGAACATTGTAGTATTAGGACAAGAATGAGAATAGAAGTGAAGAACTTCCTGCACAAATTTAGTAAATGAAATCAACGTGTTATCATGCATTTAATATTTTTCACGACCGTGTAGGCCTCTCTAAGAACAAATCCCTTAACTCTTTGTCAAATTTGTGGATAACAAGTTATTGAGTTAAATTCATGGAAATTTAGAATTTGCAGATAAAGATTCGAGTGAAATAAACTCTATATAAAAGAGGAAATCAAAGAGGAAAAACCCATTATGTGTAGAGAGAGATCAACCAGATCATAACCATTTCAAAAAGGCACATTTATATTGTGTCTCAGGGCCAATGGCCTAGTGTTCTTGATGGATTGGTGTTTCTATTGGCCCAATGTTGAGGGTTATATAGTTCTAAGCTACTTGGTGGTGATTGATTCCTGGTGGTCCAATGTTCTTGTGACTGGTTAAACTAGACTAGAATCACATTTACATGAGCATTGTTTGAGGAGTATGGTGTCGGCGTACTAGTGGTCAGTTGATTGAAGTAGTGCAGTGAAGGAGTTAGGGGACTCAGGATAATGCATGGGACATAACTCATAGGTCTGAGGATCAAACTCATAGGTAGAATCAATATTCACCAACTGTAGAAGTGATATTCATTATCAAGCCTATTGGTAGTTCCAATAGAAGGGAAACAATGATTCTAACACATTCACTGATCACATACTCCCAAAGTTAGATTCAATAGTTTTGTGCATGCACAGAAGTTATACTTCCATCTGTTTGAAATCATCAAACAATAGTAAATGAGCCATAGCATTATCACCTACTATGTTGTGGAAATCCATGGAAACCATCAAATTTTCATGGGGTCACATAATAAATAATGAACTGACCTCTATTATAGCCTTACTACTAATATTTTCTAAGTGAATCCATTGAATTTGGGTCATAAAACTATGTTCTCAAGTGAAGGTATAGATTCAATAACTTCAAAATGTGGTCATCGGGAACGTACATTTGGGTATCATGAGGCATCACGTCTATAGTTAATCTCTCATTCAATTTAAACCTTAGAAAATAAACAAGGAAATAAATATGTTAGCATACTATTGGATTAGTAGATGCCAATAAGACATAAGGTTGAAAATTAATAATTATAGAAAGGTCCAAGAAGTTATATTAAAGTTTTTACAAGTCTCATATGTTGGAATACTAAGGGGGGGGGGTGAATTAGTATGAAAACATTTTACCACTTTCAATCACAATATATATAAACTTAAAATTTATCAGTAGTTTTTAATATTTTGTCACTTATGCATTCAGTATATCATTACATCATAAATGGTATCATTCATCAATATGTAATAAACAACCACAAATACACAATACACCAAAATTTACATGGAAATCCAATTGGGATAAAACAACATAATGACTTATTATATATATCAAGAATACATTCATAAGAAACACCAACTTCCTAATTCTATAGTACCAACTGAAATGAGGCACCAACCCCTTGATTTACAGTCTCCAACCTGAAGGACTCTACAACTCCCTAGATTATCTAGCACCAACTAGAAAGAGGTTCCAAGCCCCTAGTTTGCAGGATCCAACCTGAAGGAAGCTCCAACTACCTGAGTTATATCGATCGAACCAGAAGGAGGCTATGAGCCCCTGATTTATAGGCTCCAATCTAAAGGAAGATCCAACTCCCTATGTTCTCTGGCACCATCTAGAAGGAACCTACAACCCGCTTTCCTTGCCCTGTCCTTCCACCCTGAAATATTAATGTAGACTCAAACTGTCACTACCACTGATCAACCTATAACTGCCACTATAATTGATACATCAACCAACCTGTCACTGTCACTTTCACATCAACCTCTCACTGTCACTCTGTCACATCAACCTATCACTGTCATTCTGTCACATCAAACTGAAACTAATGATCAACTAATCATCCAACCTGTCACTGTCCATGTAACTTCCATCGTCACTGATATATCAACCAACTATAACAAGATCCACTCACATCAATATCAAAACCATCACCATACCATGTATATCAACCATGTACCAGAACCTATACCATACCATGTACATCAACCATGTATAAAAAATATAACATATCATGTACATCAATCATGTATCAAACCTGTACTATATAATGTACATATTCCATGTACCAGAACCTGTACCATACCATAAACCAACATCACTAAGAAGTTCCTTCATGTACCGAAACATGTACCATACCATAAGCCAATATTTTCCTTCATGTCGTTATTCCTCAAACAACTTTGGGCTTCGTGACCACACCTTTGGGGGTTCTTTTATAATTCTTCAAATGCACCCATGAATTATTTTGACATCAATGAAAACCAACTATCTAACTATATCAATTACAACCAACTATCCAACAATATTCCCCTTTGACATTGATGGTAATGCTCACACTCCAACACTCATACTCCACTTATGACCAATGATCCTGATCTTTCTCTCATGTCTCTCTTCCGCTTTGACATCAATGGAAAAGGGTATCTCCCCTTGGGATTTTTCCCCCTATCTTCATGCTTCTAATATTTCTCTTCTGATATTTCTCTTTCTCCCCCTTTTGACATCATGGGTAAAAGATTAACTCCCCCTGTCGGTATGTCTCCCCCTTCTTCATGCTTATGCTATTTCTTCCCCTATCTATTTATATGACGATTTCTCTTCACTTGAATTCTCTACAAGATGTCATGTAGATCAATATGGGAATTCATGCATACTCTTCCTTTCCTATCTTTCGATTCTTCTTGTCCAGTGGCAATTTCTCTTGTAATTCACTCACACATATAAAAAAAATTAAAAGTTACTTGGCTTCAAATCTTCATGACTTGTCAAGTTCACATCAATGAACATACTTTCCTCTGATGATATTGTTCCTTTTGACGGTTTATATTCCCTTGTTTTATTGTTCCTTTCACTACTTGCCTTCGTGTGACTAACTGATACCACCTATCATTATGTCTATCTAGACCTGTCAAGGATCTCATGAATCCATCTCTTTCTATATGTCATAAAAATTGTCTATGAAATTTCTACTCAAATGCACACAATGCTAACCCATATATCACTTTAAAATTATGAATACTTCTTTGAATCTTGTGCAATTGATCACTACATATTCCTCAATTTCAAGCTATATAATCAATAGGCAAATCATACTCTACATGTCTACACCAATTTTTACTGAATACATTCCTGGAATCCTCTATGAGTATTTTCCTGAAAAGTGTGCCACTGATATTCTTCATAACTTTCATTTGATATCTGCATGGGAATACGTTTCGAAAGATACTCCTAAAAAATTCAAATTGTCACAAGACATTATGCACTTCTGTCATCAAACCATTATGAAATTCCCTTTCCAAAATCTGCAAACACTTCAGACTACTCAAAAGATATTTCTCTAATCAGTAGAGTTGTTTCTTAGAATCCCCCTCTTCAATATTCATATTTAATGGGAGTCTCCAAACTGGATGGATCAAAAAGGTGGAGGAATCCACCCTAATGTGGAGTAATCTTCCTCTTCATAATATTCCTAAATTCTGACATCTTCTTCTTTGCATGTAGACTCATTATGATATTGCACCACTGAAAATCCTGAGAGTATGATCTATGGGATTTATTCATTCACATATTCCTCCTTTATCGACTCTTTATTCACCTATTCTTTCTTCTTTTCCAAACCTTCTTGCATTTGATATCAATTTTTTCTTTCATGGAAGTATCCATCATGCATCTACAATCATGAGCTATATGTCCATAGTTTTGGAACTTGTAACATTTAATATTGTGTGGGGCCACCTAAACATTTCTTTCTTGACCATTTCTTCCTTAAGCTCTGCAATCTACAACTTTGTGTCCAAAGTTATTACAAATAAAACAATTACCATAAAAGAAACTTTGATACCTGAGAGTGAATTATCTTATTTTTGTTGTAGTCCTTCTAAATTCATGCCTTGGATGATCACGATCTTATCTTGTATTGTTTCCTTCACAATGGTTGAATCTTCTTTGATACCTGAAAGTGGATTGTATTTTTTTATATCCATCTCTTCTGTAATATTCTTCTTGATTTTTTTTCATTTCTGGAATGTTTTTCTTTGAGGGCTCACATTATTCCTTCTTAATAGGACCTCTATGACTTCTACACAACTCTCTAATAGACCTTCCAAAATAATTTCATCCACTATTATGCATCTTCTCTGATTCATGTCTTATGTACTCTCTGCTTCTTCAAGTTGGGTCTTCAAGGAGACAATTTATTCTTCAAGTCTTCTTTATTGTTGACTATCACACTATTCTTCTTTCTTCATCATCGAGATCTTAATGAATTCTTTCGTTATCTTTGCTGCTTCAAGTTGGGTATTCAAGGAGAGAATTTATTCTTCAAGTCTTCTTTCTTTTTTACTAAATTTTTCTTCAAGATTATTTAAGTCTTTAGGTATTTCCTTGAGATAGCTAGTCAAAATATTTTATGTCTTCTCTTCTTCCTTTCTTGGTGCTATTATTTTGGCTTCCAAAGGATGTTTTTCTTCCAAATGACCTTTATATTCTTCTTCAATCCTTCTGGCTTCTTCTAATTGGAATTTTAGGTTTCTAATCATCTGCTGGACTTCTTCAGAGTTGGGATTTTGAGGCCCCTTCTTTAGCTTGATCATTTATTCCTTGAGTGACTTGTTCTTCCTTCTTTATTTTGTCATATCATCTAAAGTGTTGATTAATTTTGATTCATGATTTACTATGTCGTCTTCAAAATCTTATTCTTCTAAATCTTTATTACATGAAGAGCATCTTTCATCTCATTCTTCTTTTGGATCTTCTTTATTATGCTTCAGAATAATACCTTTGTTCTAAGTAAAAAGGATAATAAGGGAAAGTATAAGGTGGAAATATGATAAACCCTTTGTTATATCAGTGAAATTTAAAAAAATAATAATAAAAATAATAGCTAAGGTTATAAATAAGTTATTCAAAGTTATTCCATCGCTACGTAAGTAAAGGGGGATTATTCAATTTATTTAAATTCCTTAGTGAAACAAATAAGTCATAGAATATTAAGGTGTTTATAAATTCTAAAAGTATTCAATATATTTATAAATTTTAAAAATAATTTACAAGTGAATTAAGGAATAAGTTAAATTGAGAACCATTATTTCCATTAATCATTCTATCATTGTGATAAAATGTCCCTATAGGGAAGGGGATGCCAAAATTTCAATGACCCTAGAAGTTCAAAGAGGATTTTTCTGGTACTGTCAATGACTATTTTCTTTAAATAAATATCAAGGTGACATGAAAATGCAACAATACACATTACAAATAAAAATAACAGAACATGAATTAGCAAACAAATAAGAAAAATATGAATATTCCAAGAATATATTAGGTGATGAATTATTAGAAAGAGGTGAGGAATTGTTAGAAAAATGAGGAAATTTCCCACCTAAAATATCATAGTAAAAATTGGTTGCACAAATCAAGAAGTCAAAATATATGAAGCAATGCAATCAAGAGTTATAATAGAAAAATTAATATCTCAAGGAGAAAATCAACAAAAGGTTATCATAAAAAAATGAAGAAAATTATCGCTTAAGGAACCTTAATCAAATGTTTCTTGAACAAATTAAAAAGTTAAAAGATGGAAAGCCAGAGAATCAAGATATTAAAAATTAAGTCAATAAATTATAAAACGTGGAATAAATTTCACACACAAGGGTTCAAAATTGAAGCTTACTCACTCAAATTGAGAAGCTAAAGAATGATAATAAATTGCTATAGAACAAGTTAAAACAACCTACCAATAAAGAAGTATCAATTAATAAATAAATATTTTTTGAACCTATGGAACTAGGAAAGTCTTCAAATATTGTGGAGAAAGGAACCAATGTAGCTCCAATCAACATGCAACTTAGAAATATGAAAATATATATGAAGTAACGATATCTTTAGATGTTGAATTGCAAACAATGGAAAATCCAAGTGTGCTTACTAATAGAAATTTAGTGATCTACAAACCAACATGGGTGTATGAAAAATACATAATAATAAAAGTGAATTAGGAAAACATTGCAAGTATGATAAGGAAAAAGTGTGATATAACGACACATTATAATCACAAGATCAATACCTTCACCAATTAGTGTATCAACATCACTTTGAACAAAAACAATTCAACTATATTCCAAATAATATAGATGTCAATATAGTTTGCATCTCATAATAAAATTTCATCTCGGTAATCCTATATCCTCAATGTTCGACAAAGGATTGATATAGGCTGGTTAGACTCTCTTACAATTTGTAATTTTTTCTCAACACTTGGAAGATCATATTGTATCATGTATTTAACCATTGTCAAGTCAAAAATGAATGAGTGCACTGCTAAGGCACTCCATTATGTGAGGTTTTTGGTTCAAAACCTTGGATTACCTCATGTTTCACTTGTAGGACAATGTGGGAATGTATGGAGGTTACAACAGTAGTGGTCAGAATTGACCCTATGTCATGTGAGTATAAGCCCGACCTAGTTTTTGATTCCACCAAATACAAAAAACAAATTTCAACTTGTTTTAAACTCTAACCTAAAAATGAATACTATTAAAAATAAAATCATAAAAAAAGGAAAAAAGTGAACATATAAATTTAAAAATAAAAAAGACTTGGAAAATACCTTATATCTATATATATATTATTAATTTTATTGTTTTTAAATGAATAATTTAAAAACATATATATAAATCTAAAAATTAATATAATTTTTTTTTAAATTAAATGAAAAATACCAAAGTTAAAAAAAAAAACACAATGAAAATATTTTTAAACCATTAAAACAATTTAAAAAAAAATTAAATTTAACAAGAAAATAAATTAAAAAAAGAAATCATTTTTGTTTTTGGATAGTGATTCTTACACTTTCCCATCTCTCCCCAAATCCCATTTCCTACCCAATCCCCCCTCTTCCTCACTTCAAACAACCCACTTCACCACCATGTATCCCCACCCTTCCCTCTATCCCCCTTTCCCCTCATGCCCTCCCTCTGGTACCCAAAACCATCCTTATTCCCTCACGTGCAACCTAACACAATAGGTTTACAAACCATGACTTTTGGTTGCACATGAGGGAAGAGGGAGGGCCACAGAGGTTGGAGGGAGGGAAGGGGAGGAAATTTCAAATATAGAGGCACTAACCCTTGGTGACCATGGAAGGAAACCAAATGTAAATAAATCAATTTGATCCATCTTTAGAGGAAGGTCAAAGTCTAGGCATGGAAGAAAAACTTTCTATCATTGCAGAAAAACTAGTCATGCTATAAACTAACAAAATATGTTAAAAAGGGAGCAAAAGGAGAAGAAGGCATCCAAAAAAAACAATAATGAAGAAACTACTATTGTTGCAATATATGGTGAGGTATTAATAAATGTTTCTTAAGAGGATGAATGCCTTTATACTTCTAGTCATGATAGTGTTTGGATTTTAGATTATGGAGCTTCCTACCATGCTACCCCAAGAAAAGAAAATTTTATTTCTTATCAATCTGGTAATATGGTTAAGGTTCGCTTGGGTAATAAAAGTATTTGTAATATTGGAGTAGAAGACATTCTAATAAAGATAGAGCATGGTTGTATTCTATTGCAAAGGGGTAGAAAATATGCACTCTCTACACATTAAAATCAAAATTGCAGAAATCATATATTGTTGTTGTTACAAAGGAGGAGCTTACAACATATTTGTGACACAAAAGACTTCGACACATGACTGAAAGAGGCTAACATATCCTCGCTAAGAAAAAATGTTTGCCTGGGATAAAAGGTACATGATTTAAATTTTGCGAACATTGTATTATGGGTAGACACAAAAGGGTGTCCATTATAAGGGATAGTCCTAAAAGGGATACATAAATACTAGATTTCATGCATTATGATTTTTGTGGCCCAATTAATGTAAAATCACTAGGATGAGATTCTTATTTTGTTACTTTTATTGATAATGGATCAAAAAATGTGTGGGGTTTCCCTATTAAGAGAAAGGATCAAGTTTTAGACACTTTTTAGAATTTTCGTATGGCCAATGAAATGGAAACTAACAAATTATTAATATGTATTAGAACAAATAATGGTGGGTAGTATTACTCCAAGGACTTCAAAGAATATTGTAGTAAACATGAGATAACGAATGTGAAAAAATTTCCTCTCACCCCGCAACAAAATGGTATAGCTAAGAGAATGAATTGGACAATAATGGAGAAGGTGAGAAGTATGTTTTTAAATTCAGGTCTCCCTAAATATTTTAAGGTAGAGGCTATTCGTACAACCTTCTATTTAATAAATTTCTCTCTTACAACCTCATTGGATGGTGGTGTTCCTAAAAAGGTATGAACCGGTCAGCATTTATGTTACATTGATCTGAATTTTTTTGCTCGTAAAGAATATGTGCATATTCCTATATAACAAAAGTCCAAGTTCGATGAAAACTCATCGAAATACATTTTATTAGGATATGATTGTAATGATTTAGATTACCTATTATGGGATCCTCTAAAAAGGAGAGTTATTAGAAGTAGGGATGCCATTTTTAATGAAGAAAAAATGTTTAAAACTACTGAAAAAGGTGTGGAGATGCAAAAAATTGTTAAAATTCAAGAAAAAAAAAGAAAATCAGCCACCATTACAAGAAGACATTACTGGAATTAATGAGTATACATTGCATAAAAATGAAAATGAGGAACAAAAACAAGAAGAACACGAAGAACAACAAAATCAATAGCCATTAGGAGAATTCCTACCAGAAAATTTATCTATTCGCATGATCCGGATTATTTTCGGCACAGAATGAGAGCGGAGATATAATAAAGAAATGTACAGAGATATCTTGGATATCCAATAATATAATAGCAATGTATTAGAGATGAAACCATAAACACAGAGATACAATAATACACAATTTTCTATTAATGAGGGAAAATGTACAAAGACTGTAAAAATATAGAGTGAAAGACTCGCTAAAATGGTGGAATCTTATCTCTGAGAAGAGATGTGTCCGCTACTCACATTCCCAAGAAGATGATTTTAAAATGAGGCTCCAAATGCATTTTTATCATAAATAAAATCCAAAACCCTAACCCTAGAAGATGAAAATCCAACAATTTTGTGGACCTCGTTTTGGGTAGTTTGGTGTGTCAACGTTTTCGGGGCATAACTTTGGCATACGATCTCTGTTTGGGGTGCATGATAGCTCATTGGAAAGGTATCGTCGAAGAGATTCATTTTGGGGGATCAATTAGAGACTTTGACTATAATTGAGAATTCATATGCCAAAAAACCTTCATTTAGGCCCTCAAAATGGCCTAGGAAGTTAAAAACTATTAAAAATAGTAAATTACTGAAATTGCTAGAAAACTGTTTTGAGCTAGTTGGAAAAAGTGGGTGCCCACCAATATAAACCTGTATCAATCCTACCTCATTAAGAATAAATGGTCTTCATTTCATTGAGTTCCTAGGGGAGAGGGAAAAGCATTTGTTGAATCTGCATCTTTGTGAGATGCTTTCCTTGTTGGAGAAGTTGCGCTACTTAGCTTGTTGAAGGTCGTCATGAACCTGTGGTTGGAACAGTTGGACGTTTTTAACCAGTCTGGATACATGATATTCCTATGTGTAGAAGGAATATTTACACTATTTTTCAATCTTGTCGACCTGCTTCTGTTGGATAGAAGGTGCTTGGGTCGAGGCTGTAGTGGTTGCAATACCTTCAGTTAACCTTTTGAATAGATTATGAAGAAGTTGAATTTTGTAGTATGAGATACTATCTTGCGGTATTGTTTAGGTGGGACAATAGTTGGAACTACCTCTAGTATCCTGTAGAGATGACCCCCCAGAGTAACAATGGCACTACGGGGTCGAGACTCATAGATAGAATAATGCTTCCACATATATGACTGACCCAAGAGAACATCACATACATCCATTAGGGAAACATAACATAATACCTCATCCTTGAAGGGATGGATGTCGTATGACAATCGACATTGTTGGCTGACATGAAGATCTTGTCCTTGGCGAAGCCACCCAATGTTGTATGGTTGTAGGTGTGGTGTTGTCGACAACCCCAACTGTTTGATGACCTCTGATGAGATGAGGTTATTATGGCTTCATCTATCAACAATAAAATAAAGCGAGGACCCCTTCACCCACATCTGTGAATGAAAAAGGCATTCCCCCTCTTTAGGATTCATCGGTTCTTCTGGTTGAATTGTTGTGGTCGCGACAATAACAGTGGGGTCTACATCAATGATCTGTCTTCTATCAATATTTTATGAATCAGATTCTGAATCATGGTTTGGCTCCTTGTATTTGATCTCGGTGACCAATGACTATTTTGAGTGACATTCATTGGTGTTTTTCCAGGGGATTTTGTGGAAATCACACCATTTTTCGATGTCCTTCTTCGTCTTTCGATGACCTTTCTTTTCCTATGGCTTGGAATGGTTTTTGGGAGACTGTTTGTTAGGGTTGTATTTATCATACTTTGGTTGTTGCGGATTCAAGGACCCGAACTCCCATTTGTTCTGGTGCTTAAATTTCTGCTCGATTTTAACAATGTATTGATAAGAAACACTGAGTGATGAGATGTGCATAAAATCCATTTCAGTTTGGATGTATCTGTGTAGAGCCCCATGGTATTTCAAAACCAAATGTGATTTGGAGTATTTGATAACGAGGTTGGTGTGCAAGGTATGGAAGGTATTGGTGAAATCTATAATTTCTTGGCCCCTCCCTTGTCGTTGTGTGGTCCATCTCATGTACCAGTCCTCATAGTTTCCAACAAGGTAATATTGGTCCATTACTACATCTAAAAACAAAATCCCAAGTGGGATTGACCGCATATATTCCAGACTCCTCTATGGAAATTTTCTCCTAGTAAGTTTCCCACCAATGTTTGGCATGGGGGAGAGCCTTAAGGACTGTGAAGGTGATCTTTTCCCTGTCGGAGAAATTATGAACAAAGAAATAACCTTCTAGCAGATTTAACCATTTTTCTAAGACATCTGAATCTATTTATCCTTCAAATATGGAAATATCAAAATTAACTTGTACCTTGAAAGGTGAGGTACTTACAAATTGGATTCTTTTTGAACATGCACATGTTGTTATCGACAGGTGTTGAAGGATGTGGGAAAAATTCTCCATCATTTCGTCCCTCTGTCACATGATATCTTTCTCAAGCAACAGATTAATAGAATTGTCTGCTCTGTTGTTTTTATTTTCTTCGGCGATTGAGGGTTTCTTGGATGTGTGAGAGAAATTTTCTTAAATAGAGACAAGCTCGAGACCCAACTTTCTATGCTCGGACCTCATCGAGGACATGCACTAAAAAATGATCAAGAGCAACTTGCTCTGATACCACTGATCTAGATTATTTTCGGCATGAAATGAGAGCAGAGATATGATAAAGAAATGTACATAGATATCTCAAATATCCAATAATATAAAATAAATGTATCAGAGATGCAACCGTAAACACATAGATACAATAATACACAATTTTCTATTAATGAGTGAAAATGTACAAAGACTGTAAAAACACAGAGTGAAAGACTCTCTAGAATGGCGACAACTTATCTTTGTGAAGAGATGTGTCCGCTACTCACATTCGCAAGAAGATGATATTAAAATGAGTCTCCAAAGGAATTTTATCATAAATAAAATCCAAAACCCTAACCCCGGAAGATGGAAATCCAACAGTTTTGTGGACGACGTTTTGGGTAGTTTGGTGTATCAGCTTCCTGGGGCCGTAACTTTGGCATACGATCTTCGTTTGTGGTACAAAATAGCTCATTGGAAAGGTATCATCGAGGAGATTCATTTTGGGGGATAAATCAGAGCCTTTGGCCATCCTTGAGAATATAAATCCCAAAAAACCTTCATTTAGGCCCTCAAAATGGACTCGAAAGTTAAAAACTACTAAAAATAGTAAATTACCAAATTTGCTAGAAAATGATTTTGAGCTAGTTGGAAATGGTGGATGGCCACAAATATCCACATGGATCATCGCAAGTCTACTAGGACATGAATTCCTTTACAAAGGTATCCCACCTCATAATATATTTTATTGACTAATGAAGGTGAACTTGTTTGTTTTTAGGAAGCATGCGAAGGAGAAAATAGTATAAAATGGAAAAAGGATATGCAAGAAGAGATAAAATACCTACGTGATAATAATCCATGTGATTTGGTTGAACATAATATACAAAAGGAAGTCTTTATGAGGTCGTATGGCCTATCAAGAAGATGAGGGAGAACACCCGATGGCAGGTATCAATTTGACCCACTCTCGTTTGGGATAGCGTTTCTGACCATATTTTGGCCTGGTTACCAATTTACCTAGTGTGATAAATAAATATGAATCTAAGAACTGAAGTTTATCAGATGAATTAAAATTATAAAGAACTACTTCTAAACTAAGATGATTATCTGCAATCCAAATATGCACTTCTATTCTACTCTATCCTATCCTATCCTGATCAAGAGAAAACTAAAAGATAAGTATAGTGAAATATTTGTGATACTTGTATAGAATTAATTCATATAGTCAAGTAACATGAAATCTTCATAACATAACAAGATAGAAACAAGTAGTTGATTAACTAACTGCATCACACTATCGTTGTAATCAAAGTTGAAAATCATGGAAACTGTGAACATATGAAAATTAATTTAGAAGTAATTCATAAACCAAAATTCATACTCTATAGAAATAAACATGCATAAATAGAATAGTCTCATTCATACACGTTAACACCACAATGTTCAAAAAATGTCTCTGGTTCGAATTAACTTGTAGTAAAAATACTACTCTGCTACAACCGAAAACAAAAGCCCTCTTCTATGGCCAATCTTTTTTTATAATATGGAGATACTGTTTACATTATGATAACTTAATTATGAGTAATGGGCCATTTTACAAAATGACTCTTCATATTCCTAATCTAAAATCAAGATTACAAAAGTAGAGAAACAAAGCATATGGGACAATTACAAAATTTAATCATCACGAGCTATTCTCATCCTGCATATGGTCTTGATACTGTTCCCAAAGGGAATAATATTTCATTATGTCCTCCAGTTTGTCAGATTGTGATCCTTCAATGATTGATTCTCAACTACAAAATTTAGAAGACACATCTTATTGTAACTCCTTCATTGTGCTTTTAACAAATTGTTGGATCTTGATGATGAGTCTGGAAGGTCTTAACAAGTGTTCCTCCTGTTAGCACTTTGTGATTTGCCTAAGGCTGCAGAGGCAATCACAGAGGTAACCTCAAACCACTTGGAGTCTTGGATCTAGCCCTCCAAGACTCAGGGAGGGATCTCTCTTTCTGAATTAACTTGGCATGGAATAGGACAGATGTTAGGCTAGCTATGAAAGTAGTGAAAGTATGGGGTTGGGGTTTTTAAATGGTTATTTTGGGACAGCAAGGAGGGCCATTGGGAAAATGGGGTCTGCGCTTAAATATGTGATTCATTCTCAGATCTAGAAAAATCTTTTACACAGGGCAAGGTAGTGGAAGTGTTGGATCGAATTGAGTTTTGATGGTGTCAATTTGAGGAAGAACTAGGGGAGAAAAAACCGAGCAAATGAGCAGTTAAGAATTCATAAACTGGGCTTCAGAAGAAAACATAAAGATTATCACAAGATCAGATGCAGAGTATTTTCTAATAAATTCTGCTCTGTTACTTTCTTCTGACAATGAGAAATTGAAAACAAGCAAAATGATAACAGGAAAAACTTAACAAAGAAGGAAAATGCCACCAACACCTCCCCACAGGAATCCTCTAAACAACATGTCTATTACTGATCAGTCATCTAAAGATTACAGAAAATGTTTTCTGGCCAAACACAGTCCACTGTCCAGTAAAAGGGATAATTTTCCTACAGGTCGACCCCCCTCACACAGGTCGAACCAAAGGGAAAATTTACACAGGTCTAAGCCTCTCCTACTCAGTTTCCGACCCTTGTTCTATCTTTTACATGTGTATAAATAAGAAAAGATATCTCAGTCCTCCAAGACTCAAGCTCATAACTCTGTTTTCTGAAAATAGAAAACAGTTACACAGATAGACACATGTCAATTGTCTCCTAAACCAAATCAAACAGTAAATTAAAGGGAAATTTACAATTGGTAACTGTTGCCTCGACATCTGGCATACTGGAGGCTGTTTTAAGATTCTCTGGTGAATAGACTGTAACAGCATCAAAAACCAATGAATGCAGTAGTCGTTGAATGATGGAGGTTGTTGGAGACTGGCTGGAGTCGAATCTTCTTAGACCGAGAATGCTTGAAACTGTCATTTGCCAATTGTCGAGTTTTCCTTTAGAGCCAGGGATTGCTCTGCCGCCTGTGACTGCATTATAAAATTGATGACAAGTGTGATGGATTGACAACTGTGTACAAGCCTAATATTTTTTTTGCTTCCAGATATCTCGTGCTCCTGTAAATTCTCAACCGTTTCATCTTTTATTTCACTGAACTTTCGCCTTTAATAAGGGATCTTATTCTCCTTTTCCGATTCACCTCAGGTTTTACAAGAAAATCTGTAATGTCTCCCTGGCAAGATGGGCACCTCTTGACAATCTTTTGGGCTCTTAATGAATGCCCACCAACACCACTATGCTCTTGCACATCTTGTTGCCCAGCAAAAATGCCTTCTATGCATGGCTTACAAAAATTATGTCCACACAAAGTAGAAAGTGGAAGAGTCAACGCTTTCTTATTTCGGCTAGTAACCCATTACAAACATTAAAAAAAAAAAAAAAAAACATTTTGCACTACAATCTCCAATCACCGTCTGATCCATTGTGTAGTAGGCATACCAAATCTTGGCCCTGCTTGCAAGTTAGCAAACACAATATCCTTCCCAGCAGCATGGTTTCTTGTGTTTTCATTGCAGTTCTCATCCAATGAGGATGCTGATGGTCCTTGCATTTATGACAAGAGAGCATCCTGCTGAGTAGCCTCTGTTGCACATTTCCCTGCATAGTATTCATTTCCTTCTCCGAATATTGGATTTGAAATAGGCTGCAATTTTGTTCGTCCAGAGTCAGCATGTATTTCTTGTGAAGATACAGTAACAGTTGTGTACTGTTCAGGATCATTGTCCGACATCACCATGTTCCTTGGATGTTCATTCATCCCACCTTGTTTTGTATCCTCCATCTCTGTCAGACTGCCAGATTCATCTGAGGGGATAAATTCAACTAAATGATCTTCATTAAGTTGTGTTTGTAGACCATGAGATTCAATATCTATATGGTTGTCAATTATTCCTAGTGATGTAGCATTCACATCTAGTAATGGTGCACCTAATGGTGCATAATTCTCTCCTTTCACCCCAATGTTTTTGGAATCATCCTCTTTGGTTGGGAAATGTCTCTTATCTGTGGTCCTGATGTCAAGGTATGAAACAGATTTCAGCTCCAAGCTGTTATCTGCAGGAGGTTCTGACAAAATTGGAAGTTGTTGCTTGTCATCCCTTATGTCCATTACTGGATTTTCAAATCCTTGCTGATTTTTTTCAAATGCAGTCTTGCACTCAACGTCTAAGACAACCTCTATATTACAAGGTGATGATTCACTATTTGACATGTTAAATTCCTTATCATTCTTTGAGGTTTGCATTGAATCGCATGTGTCTGGTCCCTCAACAAGATCCTCTTCATCCTGTCCAACTGAATTCAAAAGAATTTGTAATAACTCTGAAGATGTTGCCTCAGACCAAACATTAACATGCCTTGAAATAGTGCAAGTTTGTGTGGTATTTGAACTGAACTCTATATTCTGTGAACCAGCCTCGAGGCCAAGAACACCATTCTCCTCCCTTGAAAAGTGTGAACTCCAGTTTTCCTCTCTCTGGCTTTGATGTTGAAGTAGAACGCTAGCTTCGTCGAGACTATCAAACCCCAACTGCACTCCTAAATGTTCAACTAGATCAAAACTGGGATGGAAAACTTGACCCTCCTCTGCATTGGAGTGATGCGTGTCCTTATCCACCACTTGATCATATCTGTTTATGAAATTAATGTCATCATACTCCATTAGGAGATTCCTCCCTCCATTCGAAGTTGAGGCTGTGTCTTCGGTACATGGAACACTGCTATTCTCCTTTTGCCGAACCTTCTTCAATCTCACCGGGTACCTTATTAAACATGAATTTCTCTTGATATTCCATAAGGAATCGTGTTGACCTTTTAATATCCACAAATAATTGGTAAACCCTGCTAACATCCACAATGTCAACAAGTTTCCCCTTTCGCTCCTCACAATCAAGTGCAACTGCTATGATTAAGTGAATAGCATAGCGCAATGATGTCTCAAACCCTATCTTTGTTAGAAGTTTCTTGGCTTCATCTGGAATTCCAACATCTTCTTCTTCGCCTCTGATATCAAGAATCTGGTGCATCCCATCTTCTGTATATGGCTGTGTCGAAACGATGAGCAGGCGATCTGGTACATCCCTTGGACACCTGCGCAGTCACCTTGGCACACGATATCCTACTACATATGATGCATCAAAGCCTGGACCTGCACACATTGACTGTCATCGCCTAGCCAACACTTGACGCATAAAATCTGGTCGACACCTGGGCACACATAATAACTCTGTGTTTTATTTTTAAAGTTTTGGGAATTAATCCCACATTCAAGAGAAGAGAACACAAATGGGTATTGATATACGCCAATAGCTGCAAAGTATTTCGATGAAGTGAGCCCAAGGCTATCTTTGGAGTTTGGTGTTGGCACTGGCACTGGCTTGTGTGTTTGTTGGTGGTGCATAAAATGGCGCTTACCCTCGGTGTTGAGTATTCGGAGGTTGGCCCCTAGGCCAATATAATTTTTGGAAAAATATTTGTCAATTTTTGCATAAAACTCTGCATAAAGGCCGAGGGGCCACTTTTTGCTCAATTCACCAAAAATAGATTATATAAAAAAAACCCAATTTTGGCTAATAAACACAACTTTGCATTTACCCATAAGAATAAAATTTTTTCCATTCAAACCAATCCACAATTTTTTGCTAAAAATGCACCGGAATTCGCCTTGAAGCTCGCGTGCAAGTACTCATCTTATGCTTGGAGAGTATCGAGTGCTTTCTGCCACCTTCGCCATGCGTCATGAGAAAAAACGTAATGCCTAAAATAGATAGATAGAGTCAGAATACTGATTCCCCTATTATATAGGGTTCTAACATAGGCTCCACCTGGGGAAGATAGCTCCGAAGGAGATGTCTAGAACCGCTGAACTCTGAATTTCGCAGACCAGCTGATCATTGGGCTGCCCCCGGACTGTAAACTGAAAAGAAAACTATGAAGGGATAAAAAAGAAAAGTGCTCATCATGTTGAGCTTATTGGCGCATTCCTACCTACCCTACTTTGCTAACAGTTACTGCTTCAATCAGGTAATGAAAAAGTGCCAATGAATCCAACCTAGCAGTTGATCCCATGATTGGGTTTCCTCATCGTGCTTGATGAAAATCAAAACTAAAATATGTAATGGAAACTGGTGATGGCTCAGGTCCTTGTAGAAAAAACATGATTGAACAGTTATACTGAAAAAGAGCTCCATATAATTTACAACCGGGTCAATAAATATATGATCTATTTGTTGATTCTCTGGGTATTCATTTAGCATTTTAACATGGATAAGTTTCCCATTCATGTCCTCAATATTAGACCATGATTGCAACTGTTCAATTTCAAACTTATGCTTGCAAACAAAATATTCATCAATCAGAAAATCGAAAGATAATACAATATCTTTTGGTTTTGGAGACATAAGATTCTCATAAAATTGTTTTGGATGTTGGAAACTGTAAGACTGAATCTGAGTATTCAAGAGCTCAATATCCTTTTCAAGTCTTTCAACAAACAGCTCGAGAACACAAATTTTAATTTCATGAGAAAAAATTTCTATTTCCAACAATGAAACACGATTGTTAACGAAACTTCATCAATTTGAAAATCTGCTAACTCATCCCTGAATTCTTTTATAGCTTCACAAGATGTAGGATTTGCCACATACCCTGTCATATTGAAACATCATCAAGGCTTTGAAATCTGGATTCTTCAGTAGTAGAGTCGCTTGTGAACTTTGAAGCTTGGGATCTTGAACAATGGAGTCGCCAGGTGAATGGTACAGCCTTCCTATGTTTGGCTTCTGTTCACCATCATAAGTCAAATCTGAACTTGAAGTGCACCTCTAGAGAAGGTCCCCAGTGGAGTCGCCAAAAATGTTAGTGCTCTATGATTTTCCTAAGGCCGCAGAGGCAATCATAGAGGTAACCTCGAACCACTTGGAGTCTTGGATCTAGCCCTCCAAGACTCAGAGAGGGATCTCTCTTTCTGAATTAACTTGGTATGGAATAGGACAGATGTTAGGCTAGCTATGAAAGTAGTGAAAGTATGGGGTTGGGGTTTTTAAATGGTTATTTTGGGACAGCAAGGAGGGACATTGGGAAAATGGTGTCTGCGCTTAAATATGTGATTCATTCTTTAATCCAAAATCGGATCCAGAAGCCTGATAGGGCTTGAAAAATGCTCAAAAATGAAAGTTCTTGGAATGCGACGAATCCTGTTCCATTGCGTCCATCTCGTCTTCCTAATTCCTGTGGTATATTTACTTTGTCAAACGGGCTCCGTATGGAGAAGATATCGCGTTCTGTCCGAAAGGTCAAATAGGCAAAAAAATTTGCTGACTGTGCAGTCTGTACAGTCTGTACGGATGCTGACGTGGCATGTCCATACAACGACACGTGGCAGGTTCGTACAACGACACATGGCAGGTCCGTACAGCGACACGTTGAAGCACCAGGGAGTGACACATGGCAGGAGGATTTGGACGTTTGGAGGTACAGTTGGACCAATCCCGAGGTGACACGTGTCACCACTGAAAGGGTGACACATGGCACGGGTGACGTCAGCAGCTGACGTAGCAGGCTGACAGGGCAGTACGACAGGGCTAACACAGCAGGTTGACGTGGCAGTACGGCAGATGACGTGGAAGTTGACGTGGCATGCATGTGGGCCAATTAGCAAGCGACACGTGTCAAGTTGTGGTTGGTTGGTAAGGTGCCACGTGGCCCCGTCAAGAGCTTCCATGTGGCACTGTGTGATTGGTTGTTGGTTTCAATGTAAAATTTGGTATGGCATGGTTGGGGGTCGAACCCGCGACCTCCGGTGGGCGAACGGACTGGCAGAACAGGCTAGCCACCCGGCGGTCGGTATTACTTATTAACTATACGGCGCATTTTAAATTTAAATTTGAATGAAAGTTTGGTTGGGGGGGAAAAGGGCCGGGGCTTAGACCCAGCCCTCAACATATTTCATATGACCGTGTAATAGAACCGGGAGCGTGGAATTACAATAGAGAGTGGGAGTTTGGACGGGCGCACCCTCCGCCATGAGACCCAGGGCCAATCCAAAATGGGCACGGGGTTATTGTTATAGCCGTTAGCCATGGCCACATGGCCTATAAACATGTCACCAAAAACCGAGAGCCAACGCAAAAGGGGGGCCAGCGCATGAGCGCTCGGCCACATGGCCCCCCATACGACCGTTCCAGAGGGCGCGTGCACGGGAATTAGGGGCCTATGCCCTATTAATAGTATAAAGTGGGTTTTTTAAACAAAATTTGGTTTTTTGTTTATTATTAAACCTATTTTTAGCAGATTCTCTCCATTTTGGGGGGATATTGGGCATTTTTGGAGGCCAAATTCTTGGAGGAAGTTGGAGCTGAGCAACCAACTTCAAGGCTATATAAACCAGGCCTGTTTGAGGCCATATTGGAGGCAATCAGAGCAGAGTTATGATGGAGAAAAGCCAAGCCAAAGTCAGTTTGATGCAGAGAAGTTTTTTAGGAGGAGACGTTGTCGGATCATTTCTGGGAGCTCCGGACATCTGTTTTGCGTGTCATTTTCTTTGCAGGGTTCTAGAGATCTGGACGAACAAGACCAGATCAGTCTTGTATCCATTTGGCATTGCAGCGATGTACTTTTGAGCTTTTGAACAGAAATAAAGAAGCCTCCCCCACAGAGAAAGGGCCTGGAGACGTACTCAAAAGTTGTGCCGAACTCTGTTATCAATCTGCGTGTTATGGTTTGCTGTTTATTCTTTCATTTCAGATCTACATATGTGTATTTGGTTGTTATAATTCCTCTTCTTTCCTCATTCTTTCACTAAGTTTATCAAATGGTTAATTAATGCATACAAAATTAAAACTCAACCATAGTCATTTAAAAGATCCAACAGATCAAATGGTATCAGAGCTAGTTGACGTTTGGAATTTGAGTTTTGCATGTTAGCCAGGGAAGAGCGCATCTCAAGGAAGGAAATGGAATCTACAGAAGGACTTTCTCAAAATGAGAAGGAGTTCAGAAATTCGGTGTTTTCCATGGCCAAGATGGTGAAGGTGTTGTATGAAGACTACTTGGAACGAAAGAGTACGGTTCAAGTGAAAGCTTCAAAGAACAACAAAAGAAAAGAAGGATTGAAGGAAGTGCCTTCTACATATGTTTCAGAAAACATATCTGAGGTATGCAATGAAGGTTCCTCATAGAATTTTCCTCATTCTCATCAAGTTGGTTTTGGTGCATTCGAAAAACATACAAAAGGTGTAGGTTTGAGAATACTAACCAAGATGGGTTATCAAGAAGGAAAGGGCCTTGGATGTAGAGGTCAAGGCATTGTAAATCCTATTGAGGTTGAGGAAAGGCCTCGATACTTAGGATTGGGATATGGTGAAGGGGACCTTGGAGAGTCTTCCAAGATAGGTTCCAAAACTTTGGAAGCAAGTAATGCTTCAAATGGCCAACTTAAGACATTGCAGGAACACTTCACAAAAGGAAATGGCACATCACTTGATCAGGGGATCAAATTTTGCTCAATTTTCAAAGTTCTCAGAATGCAACAAAAACAATGCCATTGCGTCCGTCTCATCTTCCTGATTCTGGCAGTATATTTACTTTGTCAAATGGACGTCGTATGAAGAAGATATCGCGATTTGTTCGCCAAGCCAAACATGCAAAAATTTGATGTTGATTGTACCTGTCCGTACAGTCCGTACGGTGACGTGGCAGGGCCGTACCATCCATATGATGACGTGTCAGGTATATGACATGGCACACATTCATTGGTTGATGGTTGTCGAATTGGGAGATGACATGTGTCATTGGTGGTCAATGATGTGAGGACACGTGGCCCAATTCATTGGCGCTACGTGTCACTCGTTGACTGGTTTATATGGTTATGTAAAACTAATGGAGGCCGTGGGGTTCGACCCCTGGACCTCCCACACTTCATAAGTTTTTGCAAACCTTTGCCGACCATTGCACCGCCATGTGTTTCTTAACATGGATATGTATTTGATTTTATTTAAAATTACATTATAGCGTACATGGTGGGGGGTCGGGCCGGGGCTTAGCCCCAGCCCGTGGTCGTTGGCATTATAATATGACCATGTTATATAGTCACCAATTGAAAATGCACGGGGTCTATGTTTCATTTCAAAAAGCATGTAATATGAAATGTATATTTGTATTAACATAAATCGCGCAGGGTTTAGAACCATAACCCACGGTATAATGCGCACGGGGTTTTGAAACTAAGACCCGTGGTTCCACATATAACCGTGTATTAAAATGTTGGCACGGGTTTTGAAACCACATGTGACCCCAAACCGGAAGTTGCACGGTTATAACGAGTCTAACCACCATTTTTCCAAGCCGACGGTCATATGTGCCATACGCCCAGGTGCCGAGGTGGTTAGGGGCTGGCGCGCCCTTAACCGTTCTACGGTTTGCACCGTTAGCGCGGTTGCACCCGGTGCTGGGTTTTTGCGCTTAAAAGAGCGTGTGAGCCAGGTTCATTCAAGGAGGGTGTGAATTGTAGAACCAGAGACAACAAGCTTGAAGAGGGAGACTTCCAGGAGGCCTAACTTCTTCATTTTTCGACCGATTGAGGTGTCGAAAGAGCCCAAACAGGGGTTTTGGGACGCTGGGAAGCCATTGGAGAAGTCGGTTTGTCATTTTGAGCATTGTAAGACATGTGTTTGAGCACTTTTTGAGCAATTAATAATAATGATCCATTGGAAGCTGGACCAGGAGATGTAGCCTATAAGAGGGGTGAACTCCTTTATCAATTGCTGTGCTTATGTGTTTATGTTCAATGTTTATGTTGTTGTCTATGTGTATTTTGCATAAGTAATCCTTAATTTATGTGTTGCAAACTGATCCATTTGCTTTAAACACATGACATTTCACTTGCAATAATTATTCAAGTTTTTCAAGTCTTCTTCATTTTTAGATCAAGTTGGTATCAGAGCACTGGTTTTGAAGACTTGATTGTTTGCAAGTTTTGT
>ML794812.1:105647-153116 GCA_009831015.1 Picea engelmannii | reverse complement strand
TTTTTGAGCACTTTTTGAGCAATTAATAATAATGATCCATTGGAAGCTGGACCAGGAGATGTAGCCCATAAGAGGGGTGAACTCCTTTATCAATTGTTGTGCTTATGTGTTTATGTTCAATGTTTATGCTGCTGTCTATGTGTTTTTTGCATAAGTAATCCTTAATTTATGTGTTGCAAACTGATCCATTTGCTTTAAACACATGACATTTCACTTGCAATAATTATTCAAGTTTTTCAAGTCTTCTTCATTTTTAGATCATCACTTCAGGATTGTGGTAGTGAATGCAAGTCGTCTCCAAAGAAAAGTGAAGATCAACATGGAAGGTATAATGGTCATGTTTTTATTAATTCTCCTTTTGATTATAACAAGCATAATCAAGTAATCCGGAACTTGTGGAATCTTTATCCATGTACTTATTGTCATTCACCAAAGCATTGTGTTGCCGAGTGTTGGAAGAGACAAACTTTGTACAGGAAACCTTTGTCGACCAGGAAGGAAACACGACATAAAGGCTCAAGTTCACAATGGAAGAAGGAGAAGGGTAAACAGGTCTGGATGCCAAAAACTCATTGCATGTTTTGCAACAAGAGTGGACATCAAAAGGCTAGTTGTTGGAAGCTTAATCCGGAGCTTCGTCCAAGGAAGGAAAAAAGTATTTTGCATGTACTCATGAAGGAAGAAGGATTACCAGTGAAGCAAGAGGAACATCGTGAAGGAAATAAACCAGTCACTTGGTTCTGCCAGAAGTGGATGTCTAAACTTCATTGTATTTTGCTTCCATTAATGTAATCACACATGTTGAAATGATGACCTGTTATAACATCATTTTTGTACAACATTGTGTTTTGTTTTTCTCGTTATGAGTATGTAATAAATCAAAGTCCATGTTTGTAACCTTTTGGGGACCAAAAGGTCCTTTTATGGGGAGGTGTGATCCAGAATCAGATCTAGAAGCTTGATAGTGCTTGAAAAATGCTCAAAAATGAAAGTGCTCGGAATGCGATGAAACCTGTTCCGTTGCGTCCATCTCATCTTCCTGATTCCGGTGGTATATTTACTTTGTCAAACGGGCTCTGTATGGAGAAGATATCGCATTCTGTCCGAAAGGTCAAATAGGCAAAACAATTTGCTGACTATGCAGTCCGTATAGTCTGTACGGATGCTGACGTGGCATGTTCGTACAATGACATGTGGCAGGTCCATATAGCAACACATGGAAGGTCTGTACAGTGACACGTGGCAGCACCAGGGAGTGACACGTGGCAGGTGGATTTGGACATTTGGAGGTACAGTTGGACCAATCTCGAGGTGACATGTGTCACCACTGAAAGGGTGACACGTGGCATGGGTGACGTCAGCAGCTGACGTAGCAGGATTATAGGGAAATATGGTAGGGCTGATGCAGCAGGTCGACCTAGTAGTATGACAGATGACGCGGTAGTTGACGTTGCATGCACGTGGGCCAATAAGCAAGCGGCACGTGTCAGGTTGTGGTTGGTTGGTAAGATGCCATGTGGCCCAGTCAAGGGATGCCACATGGCACCGTGTGATTGGTTGTTGGTTTCAATGTAAAATTTGGTATGGCATGGCCGGGGGTCAAACCCGTGACCTCCGGTGGGCGAACAGACTGGCAGAACGGGCTAGCCACCCGGGCGGCCGATATTACTTATTAACTATACGGCGCGTTTTAAATTTAAATTTGAATGAAAGTTTGGTCGGGGGGGAAAAGGGTCGGGGCTTAGCCCCATCCCTCAGCATATTTCATACGACCGTGCAATAGAACCGGGAGCGCGGGATTATAGCAGAGCGCGAGAGTTTGGACGGGCGCACCCTCCACCATGAGACCCGGGGCCAATCCAAAATGGGTGCGGGGTTATTGTTATAGCCATTAGCCATGGCCACATGGCCTATAAACATGTCACCAAAAACCGAGAGCCAGCGCAAAAGGGGGGCCAGCGCATGAGCGCTCGGCCACATGGCCCCCCATACGACCGTTCCATAGGGCGCGCGCACGGGAATCAGGGGCCTATGCCCTATTAATAGTATAAAGTGGGTTTTTTAAACAAAATTTGGTTTTTTGTTTATTATTAAACCTATTTTTAGCAGATTCTCTCCATTTTGGGGGGATATTGGGCATTTTTGGAGGCCAAATTCTTGGAGGAAGTTGGAGTTGAGCAACCAACTTCAAGGCTATATAAACCAGGCCTATTTGAGGCCATATTGGAGGTAGTCAGAGCAGAGTTATGCTGGAGAAAAGCCAAGCCAAAGTCAGTTTGATGCAGAGAAGTTTTATAGGAGGAGACGCTGTTGGATCATTTCTGGGAGCTCCGGACGTCCGTTTTGTGTGCCGTTTTCTTTGCAGGGTTCTAGAGATCTGGATGAACAAGACTAGATCAGTATTGTATCCATTTGGCATTGCAACAATGTAATTTTGAGCATTTGAACATAAATAAAGAAGCCTTCCCCATAGAGAAAAGGCCTGGAGACATAGGCAAAAGTTGTGCTGAACTCCGTTATCAATCTGCGTGTTATGGTTTGTTGTTTATTCTTTCATTTCAGATCTGCATATGTGTATTTGGCTGTTATAATTCCTCTTCTCTCCTCATTCTTTCACTAAGTTTCTCAAATGGTTAATTAATGCATGCAAAATTAAAACTCAACCATAGTCATTTAAAAGATCCAACGGATCATTATTAGATCTAGACAAATCTTTTACACAGGGCAAGGTAGTGGAAGTGTTGGATCGAATTGAGTTTTGATGGTGTCGATTTGAGGAAGAACTAGGGGAGAAAAAACCGAGCAAATGAGCAGTTAAGAATTCATAAACTGGGCTTCAGAAGAAAACATAAAGATTATCACAAGATCAGGTGCAGAGTATTTGCTAATAAATTCTGCTCCGTTACTTTCTTCTGACAATGAGAAATTGAAAACAAGCAAAATGATAACAGGAAAAACTTAACAAAGAAGGAAAATGCCACCAACACCTCCGCACATGAATCCTGTAAACAACATGTCTATTACTGATCGGTCATCTAAAGATTACAGAAAATGTTTTCTGGACAAACACAACCCACTGTCCAGCAAAAGGGAAAAATTTCCTACAGGTCGAACCCCCTCACACAGGTCGAACCAAAGGGAAACTTTACACAGGTCTAAGCCTCTCCTACTCAGCCCCCAACTCCTGTTCTGTCTTTTACATGTGTATAAATAAGAAAAGATATCTCGGTCCTCCAAGACTCGAGCTCGAAACTCTATTTTTTGAAAATAGAAAACAGTTACACAGATAGACACATGTCAATTGTCTCCTAAAACAAATCAAACAATAAACTAAAGGGAAATTTACAATTGGTAACTGCTGCCTCGACATCTGGCATACTAGAGGCTGTTTTAAGATTTGCTGACGAATAGACTGTAACAGCATCAAAAACCAATGAATGCAGCAGTCGTTGAATGCTGGAGGTTGTTGGAGACTGGCTGGAGTTGAATCTTCTTAGACCAGGAATGCTTGAAACTGTCATTTGCCAATTGTCGAGTTTTCCTTTAGAGCTAGGGATTGCTTTGCCACCTGTGATTGCATTATAAAATTGATGACAAGTGTGATGGATTGACAACTGTGTACAAGCCTAATATTTTTTTTGCTTCCAGATATCTCGTGCTCCTGTAAATGCTCAGTTGTTTCATCTTTTATTTCACTGAACTTTCGCCTTTAATAAGGGATTTGATTCTCCTTTTCCGATTCACCTGAGGTTTTACAAGAAAATATGTAATGTCTCCCTGGCAAGATGGGCACCTCTTGACAATCTTTTGGGATCTTAATGAACGCCCACCAACACCACTATGCTCTTGCACATCTTGTCACCCAGCAAAAATGCCTTCTATGCATGGCTTACAAAAATTATGTCCACACGGAGTAGAAAGTGGAAGAGTCAACACTTTATTATTCCGGCTAGTAACCCATTACAAACATTAAAAAAAAAAAAAAAATTTTGCACTACAATCTCCAATCACNTCCCAGCAGCATGGTTTCTTGTGTTTTCATTGCAGTTCTCATCCAATGAGGATGCTGATGGTCCTTGCATTTATGACAAGAGAGCATCCTGCTGAGTAGCCTCTGTTGCACATTTCCATGTATAGTCTTCATATCCTTCTCCGAATATTGGATTTGAAATAGGCTGCAATTTTGTTTTTCCAGAATCAGCATGTATTTCTTGTGAATATACAGTAACAGTTGTGTATTGTTCAACATCATTGTCCGACATCACCATGTTTCTTGGATGTTCATTCATCCCACCTTGTTTTGTATCCTCCATCTCTGTCAGACTGCCAGTCTCATCTGAGGGGATAAAGTCAACTAAATGATCTTCATTAAGTTGTGTTTGTAGACCATGAGATTCAATATCTATATGGTTGTCAATTATGCCTGGTGATGTAGCATTCACATCTAGTAATGGTGCACCTAATGGTGCATAACTCTCTCCCTTCACCCCAATGTTTTTGGAATCATCCTCTTTGGTTGGGAAATGTCTCTTATCTGTCAGCCTGATGTCAAGGTCTGAAACTGATTTCAGCTCCAAGCTGTTATCTGCAGGAGGTTCTGACAAAATTGGAAGTTGTTGCTTGTCATCCCTTATGTCCATTACTGGATTTTCAAAGCCTTGCTGAGTTTTTTCAAATGCAGTCTTGCACTCAACGTCTAAGACAACCTCTATATTACAAGGTGATGATTCACTATTTGACATGTTAAATTCCTTTTCATTCTTTGAGGTTTGCATTGACTTGCATGTGTCTGGTCCCTAAACAAGCTCCTCTTCATGCTATCCAACTGAATTCAAAAGCATTTGTACAAACTCTGAAGATGTTGCCTCAGACCAAACATTAACATGCCTTGAAATAGTGCAAGTTTGTGTGGTAGTCGAACTGAACTCTATATTCTGGGAACCAGCCTCGAGGCCAAGAACACCATTATCCTCCCTGGAAAAGTGTGAACTCCAGTTTTCCTCTCTCTGGCTTTGATGCTGAAGTAGAACTCTAGCTTCGTCGAGACTATCAAACCCCAAATGCACTCCTAAATGTTCAACTAGATCAAAACTGGGATGGCAAACTTGACCCTCCTCTGCATTGGAGTGATGCGTGTCTTATCCACCACTTGATCATCTATGTTGATGAAATTAATTTCATCATACTCCATTAGCAGATTCCTTCCTCCATTCGAAGCTGAGGCCGTGTCTTCGGTACACGGAACGCTGCTATTCTCCTTCTGCTGAACCTTCTTCAATCTCACCGGGTACCTTATTAAACATGAATTGCTCTTGATATTCCATAAGGAATCGTGTTGACCTTTTAATATCCACAAATAATTGGTAAACCCTACCTACATCCACAATGTCAACAAGTTTCCCCTTTCGCTCCTCACAAGCGAGTGCAGCTGCTATGATTAAGTGAATAGCATAGCACAATGATGTCTCAAACCCTATCTTTGTTAGAAGTTTCTTGGCTTCATGTGGCATTCCAAAATCTTCTTCTTCGCCTCTGATATCAAGAATTTGGTGCATCCCATCTTCTATATATGGCTGTGTCGAAACAATGAGCAGGCGATCTGGTACATCCCTCGGACACCTGCGCAGTCACCTTGGCACACGATCTCCTACTACATATGACGTATCAAAGCCTGGACCTGCACACGTTGACTATCATCGCCTAGCCAACACTTGACGCATAAAATCTGGTCGACACCTCGGCGCACAGAGTAACTCCGTTTTTTATTTTTAAAGTTTTGGGAATTAATCCCACATTCAAGAGAAGAGAACACAAATGGGTATTGATATACGCCAATAGCTGCAAAGTATTTTGATGAAGTGAGCCCAAGGCTATATTTGGAGTTTGGTGTTGGCGCTAGCGCTGGCTTGTGTGTTTGTTGGTGGTGCATAAAATGGTGCTTATCCTCGGTGTTGAGTATTCGGAGGTTGGCCCCTAGGCCAATATAATTTTTGGAAAAATATTTGTCAATTTTTGCATAAAACTCTGCATAAAGGCCGAGGGGCCACTTTTTGCTCAATTCACCAAAAATAGATTATATAAAAAAAACCCAAATTTGGCTAATAAACCCAACTTTGCATTTACCCATAAGAATAAAAAATTTGCCATTCAAACCAATCCACAATTTTTTGCTAAAAATGCAGTGGAATTCGCCTTGAATCTCGCGTGCAAGTACTCATCTTATGCTTGGACAGTGTCGAGCACTTTTTGCCACCTTCACCATGCGTCATGAGAAAAAACATAATGCCTGAAATAGATAGATAGAGTCAGAATACTGATTCCCCTATTATATAGGGTTCTAACACCTCCTAGGATTCTTTTCCAATATAAGTTAAGATTTAAATGCTTACTTGGCTAATTTTCTTCTGCTCTTCCACCTCAGCTATTCTTGTAGTGGCAGGTGTTACTTTATCGATGGACAACATTGGTTGCATTTTGAAATCCTTCATGATATAGTTTGATCTATTCCATAGCTCCATGTAGGAATTAGTTGTTCATTTTTGGGTAACATATACATTCCTCAAGAATGATTTTCAACTGTCGAAGAAAACCTGATATATGAGTCTTTCTTCAATAGAATACATAGGTAGTGTAGTACGGGGTGATCTATGCATTTATTTCCAGTTAAGAATTGTATCAAGGGCCTCATTGGCTTCTTGATATTGTCCTTGAATTTATATTAACCTATCCTGCAGCCTGAGTTGGTCATCTTGACCAACTTGTATTTTATTGAGTAGATTGAGGAATTATCTCTATTCTATTGTAATATTCTCATTTAGATATAATCCTTGGGCCTTGATAATCTCCATAGTGAGTGTTGATGTCCTATTCTCTTCCAGGGCCATTCTGAGATTTTGTCTTTCCAATTCCAATTCTCTATCATGGGTGTGTCGTTGGTTCTGCATCCTTCTCTCCAACACAACATTCATCTCATCACTTTGCATTTGAATAGCTTTGTTTAGTTTTTCTATTTTGAGAATATCAACCACTTTCATGGTTTTCTTGAACTATTAAGTGAGATCATCTTTTACATTCTTAAATTTGGTTTCCAACTCTGTGATTCTGGTGTTGGCCATGCTTAAGGCATTGGTTACTTCAAGAACGGAGGAGGAATTCATCCCTGTGAAAGAATTGAGAGCATATGCTTCCTAAAAAACATTCTCTTCTGGATCAAGCCCATCCTTCCATTCTATTATTATCCCTATGGATAACTTGGGTTTGGTGGATTCCCCTCCTTTTCTTTTGTGTGATATATTCTCAATGATTTTGGTTCTATCATCATAATAAAAGTATCTGATGGCCACTATAGTGCCTTAGAAATTCAAATATTTTGAGGAGAAAGAGGAATCCCCTAGAAAAACATTGAGCAGGGTGAAGTCCTGAGGTGGAACATTTGCAATGCCTAGGTTGGGCATTGATGGGGTGCTCATATTTTTTCCCAGTTGCTATATTTTCAACATATCTTCTTCCTTCCTTTGAGCCTTGGCCTCATTAGCTACTCGTTTGGCCTCTACTTCATAATCCAATCTCTTAGCCTCTTCCTCATCGACCAATCTCTTAGCCTCTGTTTCTCTAACTTTCTTATTTTGAAGGGAAGCATGTTCTACTTTGAGTTTATTTTCTCTTTTGATTATTTTGTCTTCGGTTTCCTTCTTTGATACTCCTACTCATCTTGTAGTCTCTTTTATTCCAACTTTTCTTCTTTATCGGCCCTTTCTTTCTCTTCAATGTTTTCGACGTCTTATTCCTACTCGAGCAATCTCTGAAACTGGTCAATTGTTACCCTCTTCATTTCTTATTGTTCATATTAATGTTGTTTTTTGGCAACATCATTGGGAAAATTTTGTAGAACCTATTCATAAGAAAGGATTCATTTAAACTTATCTTCTTCAAAATCAATCATATGGATTTTGGAGTGAGTGAGACCAACATATATAATGCGGATGACTGCAAGCTCATGAGGGTCATGGCATTGGGTCTCTGCTAGACATAGGAATAGATATTGTAGGGAATCTGCCTCTTTCCTTGCATGAGGGTCATTGGAAACTGTATAATTCCCTATGTGAATTGAAAACATAGGCCACATCTCTTTTCTTCTACTGAAAAGTAATGAAGTGATCCCTGTCCCCATGGTCTTTAATAAATGATCTGGGACAAAATAGGGAAGGAGGTGTGGGGATACAATGGTTCCATACACCCTAATGTATGAGTGATATTTGCAAAAGTACTAGTCAACTATTCCCTTCATCTGATTCCTAGCTTCAAAGGAAATCATGTGTCTTGGGAACCTGAAAAGTACAGAGTGTAGAGGGGTGGGGAAAATGTTATAGATGTCATAAAATTATCCTCTATAATTCATTCTCCATAACTTAGAGTAGTACACGTGTATAGGGGGTTGGATTTGGTCCCAGTTCCACCCGAGGTTGAGAAATTGTACCAAGGAACATATGGCATCAATTAAGTAGGATGACATATAAAAATATAGATTTCTCATACCTAGAATGTTTTTCGTGTGGAGACAGATGTTGAAATCCAAGATGTCAGCCCAATTGAAAACTTGTCCAATTTTTACGATAATATGGGCTAGTGGCATCCAATCTATCTGAAAATGTGTGCTTTTCTCCTCACCATACAACCATCGCAACATAGTGACAAACAATTTATAAGGTGCTTTGATTCTGTGGGTGGAGACCAAATTTTGTACCTGCTTAAGTCTCTCATCCTCATACACCCACCAATGTTTCATTAACTTAGTTGGCCCTTTGTTACCTTGAGTGAAATCTTTCAAGAATGGATCATTGAGAGAACATGTGGGGATTGGTAAGTGGTACCTTGAGTCGACGTCCTCAAGTCTCAGGGATGCTACTCACATCCCCTTCTTTCCCATGATATTTGTGGTGTTCAGATCAAACTATTTGAAACACCATTGCGTTGCCTCATTGTAGGGAAAAAGTGATGGACAGAAAACAACCAGATGGATGCCGATTTTTTCGATGTTCTGGTATACTTCCACGTTGTTGTCTCTTGGAGGAAAGTCTCCAGTGTTGAAAAAATTGTAGATCACATTGTATATAGGAATGTGATCTGCACCCGTGTGATGGGAAGTGTCCATCACTAGGATCTATGCTTGGTGAGAAGACATTTCAGGAACGTTGGATAACTGGAAATAGACATAGCCTTTAGGTCTCCCGGTGTTCTAGCTTGCCATGATAAAGTTTTGGCTCATTCTTGCATCAACAAGTTAAAACATGAATTAATCCAGGGAGAGTAATAGTACCACTGTGAAGAGATAATTCATTTAAAAGGAAAATGTAATACCTATAAATAAGATGAAAAATGGTCTAAGAGTTTCACTTAAAAAATCAAAGCGAAAGGGAATTTTATGATATTATGGAGGAAGATAGGTTGTAAAATGAGGGTTTATAGCCAACTAATATGTATCAAACCCCCCTTAAATTCATGATAACTAACTGTTGGGCCTGAAAAATGTCACATTTTCATCCACCTTTTCCTTCATTATTCCTTACATTTCATTGTCCCATTAACCTTCCATCATACCATTTTCATAAATACATTTGGGTTTCACATTATTATTTTCCACTTTATTCATTTTAGTATTATAAGTGAATTTGTGATTAAATATTAGAAATTATCATATTTTCATTATATCTCAAGGTTAGATGAGTTTGATGATGTGTGCAGGCATATTTGAAGATTTCAATAAAGTCAAAATTCACCACCTATCCTCAAATTCGAATTACATATTCATACTTGAAGATTTGAAAGAGAGAAGATCATGGAATATTTGGTTGGCATATCTTATCTAAGATATGTGAGAGATGTGTGGAGGATTTGAGGGGATCATATCTTGTAATCATGGGAAAGTAATTGAGAATGGTTGAGAGAATAGTGGATCTATAATTATGACACTCATGTATATAAGAGAGTGTTCTCTCTTCATGAAGAGAGTCATGTAATCCATAATTTAGTCTTGTAATTAAGAGAAAGGGGATTCTTAGTTTTGATGCTTTCATTGTTATTCTTTCATGCTTTGTCATTTGATTCTTGTAATATAATTTGAGATTGATTTATTTTGTGAGATCACATATGTCTTTTGTCATTCAACTCTTCACATGTTGTATTGCTTTCCTAGATTAATTTCATGCTTTCTTAGTTAGTCTTTCAATGCTTTCCTAGATTAATTTCATTTCAACAATTTAGATTAGATTACTTCTACTTCAGTCCTGCATATATAGTGTGTGTGCTTCGTAATCCTATGAACCTCGGATCGACAAATTAAATAGTTGAGCAAGTACTACAACGGAATTAAACGACAATATTTCCGCCTAACATTTTGGCGCCGTTGTCGGGGAAGCACGATGGATTGAAGTTTAGTCTGAATTTTCATGAAAGCGTGATTAGTCATGCTCCTAAATATGAGGTGACATATGGGTAAGGGAATGTAGGGAGTGTTTCAATTCCTGCAAGCGTAGTGTTAATTTCAATTTCCGTAATTTCAATTTCTGGAATTTCAATTCTATCAATTTCAATTTCTGCAATTTCAATTTTTGCAACTGTGAGGAGGTTTCCATGTGTTTCAGCAAGTGTGATTTTCAGTTTTTTTTTTTTATATTTTTTATTTGGGTGTTGTAAGAACCCCTTTTGAAATATGATTTAACCATGAGTTTCATGTTGGAACACCTCGCTCAGATCCTGGCGAAAGCTGGGATTTCTTCTTCTTAGGAAGAGGAGATATTGACAACAACCCAAAGCTTAAATACTCCTCCAAAAATGAACGAGAAATCAACATTTGAGGAACTTGAGGAGGACAATGAGGAGCTTCAACATGATCCAAGTGAGGTAAATTGTGCCTACGAAAGTTATATTGAGCAATGGTTCCAGGTAAGCACTCGATTAGCTCCATTTTTTTTATTTTTATTTAGAAAATTTTCAGTCACAACAACTAGATTCATTCACTCTCGAATATTTCCATTATTCATTTGAAAAATTGCCACTAAACATATTGTTGTTACTGTTGCATGCTTGGCTCCATTGGTTATTTGACTACACGTAATTGATTTCTAAGATGTAATTAACATAGAGTAGGTAGGCTTTCATTTTTAGTTTTTGTTTTCATTATCATATTTTTCTTTTACCTAGAATAAGTATGCTCTCCTCCGCACTTCGTGCGATTGCGAGGATCAGAAAATAGGGATGATTTTGATTTTAGGAATGAATGCTTTTGTGTCCATCCTTTGACTTGCAAATAAACACAGTAAAAAAAAAACAATTTAATGAATAAAAACAAAACCAATTTTACATGTTGTTACAACATGCTGATACAGCGAAACTTTTACATGCTGTTACAACATGATGGTACAATGACATTTTACATGTTGTTACAACAATTTTTTTTTGCTGAAATAGTGACGTTTTTGTTGTAATAGTGATTGAATAAATTTGTAGATCTTCAAACAATAAAACAATAGTGGCGTTAGGATAAAATAAAAAAAAATGAAAAAAATATATAATAATAAATGGTCTGCAAATTCATGAGTTTTTCCCCACTGAATTGTCATGACATGCTAAAATAGTTCTAAATTGTGGTTGATTGAATTCCATTTAAACTGTGCAAAAATTTGTTTCCTGCTGCAATAGTTTCTGGTTTGAAGTTGCCTGTTCATTTTTGGTTTGAGTTGCCGCAACACCCCTTGAATTACAACTCGCACATCATATGTGAATCATAGTTTTGTGACCCGATGCGTATTAGACCAATCTATCTGTCACAAATACCTCGTTGTGTTAGATTGGCAAGCACCATCTTAGAAAATCACCATCTTTGAAAATTAAAATTCAAAATAAGTGGTGACGCACTCATCCCACAGATAGTTGTAGGGAGAACTTCGACCACCAGATTAATCTTTTGTAATGCAACAAGAAAATCAAGTTAAAATGAAACTATGCCTGCGAATAGGTTAAAGAGATTGCTCGAATGATTCTTAGTGACAGTTTCAACTACCTTTATCTACTTAGTTTAGTTTCTGATTGTCCACCTCATCTGAACAAATTCTTTCAAATTGAATCAAAACCAATTTCTTAAAAAAGGATGATTAGTTGTCTTGCCTATTATTGGCAACACAGTTTTATTCATTTGATCCAACACATCATCTTGTATTAGTAAACAACCAGTACGTATCCATCCAATTACGCTTCAAAATGATCATATCTTCTTTCATATTTGAAATTAATCGATTGTTTGTTGTTTTACATGATGTGGCATCCAGGAGAGATGGGAAGATCAGGAAATCACTTTCAACATATGGACTCAGAGTTATCGTATTGAACTGCGTCATAGATTATGCATGTGCAATCAATCCATATCTTGAAGCAATCAGTCATTTCACCATTAAATGATTAAATTATGTTACAAAGTCGATGCCATTAATGAATAGAGATTGGATGCGTCCACTTCTCTTCACATCTTCTCCGGATTTCTTTGCATTGTTGATGCTTATGATCATGACCAGATTGGTATAATTTCTTATTGATTCCAAGAGCACGAGTTTGAGCACTGTTGTATCTGATGATGGTGTACAAAGACGCATAGGCGATCATCATTCCAACCTGTGGGACAATAATTTCATACAATCTCTCTCATCACCTTATGGGGCATCTTCATACGGTGACCGTGTTATATTCAATTCACTTTCGATGGCAGATGGAGAATTAATGAGTCCTTTCGATGATCTCCTTCAACACCTTTGGACGGTTGATAATGTTGAACATTTGGGGATCGACAGACATTTCCACACTAAGATAAAAGTTTCCCTTCATTATGTTTACAGTTATTGAAGCGAAAACGACATTGGAATGATCTCAACACAACTACCTTGGGGTTTCAAATTCTTCGACTACATGGTTATGTTGTGTTTCCGGATGCGTTGGAACATTTTAAAAACTAAATGGGGCATTTTTCCTCTTCCACCAATCATACAAAATGGCAGATCAAAATCATTCTGAATTTATTTCAAGCTTCTCTCATTGCTTTTCCAACCGGTTGGTATAATGAGCAGAAACGAAGAGACGCATCCAGATCATCTTCTCAAGACTTATACGTCCACACACAATGATTTCATGGCCAAATCAATGATGTCCATGTCTCCATGTCTCTGCACGATCACTGTCATTTATGGGAGTAGTCTCAACAGTTGACAGGGATTACAGAATGTTGAATAAAGTATTCCATCACATAACTAATACCCATGTGACTCACCATCTTCTCTCCACAATTCCTCATTACCATACTGTGGAGGCCACAAAGGATATCAAATAGATTCTGGGCAGGTATTACTGTTATGGAAATACGACTGTCTATAAGACTTTATGGCGGGAGTTCAGAGAATGTGTGTATGTAGAGGCCGACTTCCCCATAAATAGTGGGACCTTCTGGTACAGAAACAAATTCGCATAACATGAGCATGGGATATTCAAATGCACTTCTATTTCACCTACTACCATTTCCTTCCCTCCCTCACTTTGATTCTTGTGCAGCATCATGATCCTATTGGGACGCATTCGAAAAAGACTACGTTGACATGAAGCTCTACGTAATAATAATCAGTACAATATTTTCATCACATTTATTTCGTAGTCACAGCGACTTATCGTGGGATTTTTCCGTAATCTAATTTCAATATAAGCAAGTTGTCCCACTGAGTTGAGTGCCCACATTGCCTGTTTTTTTTTTCGATGGAAGTTATTTTCAGTCATATCCTTCAGCTGTAAAAGCAAAGCTTTTATAACCTCTTTTTTTTGCATCTTTACATATGGACATGTGGCTCACAATGCAATTTATTATGCAATGAATGATGAATTTTCTTAAGTTTTACATCAGTAGACAACTTCAACATGACAGGGAGGGGGCAGTACACTGTCATTACGTTCAAGAACACATCGGGATCATGTCTCAGAAGAGATGGTGTGGCTTGCAATCGTCAGAAAATAAACTAAAAATTGGCCCAAGAGCTTTATGTCGATCCTTGTGCCTACGATGACTTTTATGCAGAAAGTTGATTCTTTTCTCATGCTCACTGGATATCTCTATTATACACAATGCTTCATTACATTAATGTTTTTGATGCCAGGATCATTTTCTTGATGATTGTTACTGGATTCTTTGGAACACTATGCTTCAAAAATTTCATTATATCTAACGATGTACAAGTTCGATCATACAACAAAGAAATTGCGCTTAATGCAGCAAATCGATTTCCCATTGCTTCCATAACTTTGACAGTGAATCTAAGAAGCATATCTACACTTTCCGAATTTTAGTGGCTTGAAGATTTGTTGAAAATAAAACCATATTGCTCTGAATGCCGAAGAATGCAAATCTGACTTTGATTTTGAGTGCTTTGTTTTTCATTATCTTTTCATGTGGATTATCAGAATAAAACTAAAACCATAAAAATTATAAAACTATGAATGGAAAATACATAAAAATTGTAAAATTATAAAAATTACAAATGGACCTTTCATTCATTTCCTGAAAACAATACGAGTGCATGTTGTTTTTACGCTTAAAGATTTTTCTTAAGTCACTTCATGCAACAATGGACGATGAAATAAGTGTGCAACATAAATTGGTACAAAAATGCTTTTTATTTCTTTAATTTACTGCATTCGTACTTCTTTCTTCATTTTATCATTTTCAAACTTTTCACAAGTTTTTATGCAGGAATTTGTACTAAGTTTTTCAAGTTCAAATCCGATCGTAATTCATGCCGCAGTGATCTTCAAGAATCACAAAATTCTTCAAAGAACACATGCTTTTCTAGACATCTTGAAGGAGCTGTTACTCAATAGAAACATTTTGTTGATACACAGAAACTTTTTGTGCATCCTGATGTTTGTTGTTACACAGAAACATTTTGTTGTTACACAGAAAATTTTTGCGCATCTTGATGTTTGTTGTTACACAGTGACCATGCTGATACACTCTTATTTCCACTTTTTCACTTTCTATGCTGCTGCACCAACATTTCCACTTTTCCATTTTACATGTTGCGATACCCATATTTCCGCATTTTTCCAAATTTCATGTTGTGACACTATCCCATTTCTCCTTCAAAGTTGATTAGTCATCCTGGTGTTGAAGCCATATTTCATTTCCTTATCCTTTATGAATTCACACACGCCTATCTTTCTGAGTTGCATACATCATTTCCTTTATCTTTTTTCAGTTCATTTTTGCCTTTCTAGTTTTCCTTCTGAATAAAACAAACTCCCTTTCCATGATTACATTGCCTTGCCATACACACTGTTGCTACTGAGATCTATCTTTTAGTCCTACCAATCTTTTTATAAAAACTTGCGTTTATTGATGTGGGATTCCTTAAGGCCCACCTTTCAGCAGTCTTGTCCCATCGACCTCGACACCTTATCTGGGATCTAGACTAGAGTTCATTTTGAGTACCTAGAGGCTTGCATGCCTTAATGGCAAGTTTTCTTGCTAGAAATCATGGGAATACATCAATGTCCCTTGATCGTTAGATCTTGCAAGTGTCTCAACATCAACACATCTATTCGCACTTTGCAAGATGTACTCAGGTACCTTGACACTCATGGACATCACTGGTGAGTTTGTCTCGCATTGGTTAATGACATTCATTAATGGTCGGTAATCCAATGATTTCCCTTCATGCTCGACACCGACACATTCATTCGCATGATCAGAATTGTACCATCGGTTTGTAGCAGGTGAATACTATATACTTTTTCATGATCCCCTCAGCAGTTGCGGCAGTTTGATTTTAGATATATCATAGTACCACAGTTCCATATTCTCTGCTTTCCACATTTCTCATGATTCAATAGTAGCAGTTCAGATTCCTTCACTTCCCATGATCCAGTTACAACAGCAACAACATTATCAGTTCCATTTTCATGATCCTGCAGCAATAACATCTTCCATGCTCCAACACCAACCATATTCCTATTGCATTGTTCATCATCATTATTGGGTAAGTGGAGGTATGTTCTTTTCTAATATTTAATCATGTAATTCCTTATTTTCTAGTAATGAATAACTTTGGAAAATTCCCTCAACATGCTCTATTTCCTTTTTCACTTTCATAACCTATGCCAATTTGCATAAGGATATGCAACCACTTCAGTTGGGGGGGAGGGAACTTATATTCACTACATATTTATTACCATTATTCCATTTTACCATCTCATCATTCCATTTATGATTCACTAACATTTCTTTTCCAACGACACTTTGTTGCATTTCGATTGATATACATATTGGCATGATTCATAAGAGATAGAGAAAAGGATTTCTTATACTCAGTGATGCTCTATTATGCACATTGATAGCTTATTATTTCCAGTCAGTACATGGCTAAATTATTGCAGCAAGAAGACAAATAAGTGAAATGAATGTTGCAACAAATAAGTGAAATGAATGTTGTTAACACAAAAACCAACATTATTTGTATTCATGGTTGTCACACAAGAACCAAGCATAAGAAAATGTAAGTTGTTACTCATGTATTTCACATACTGTTACTCTTGTATTTCATACCCTGGAAACATTCATTGTTAAAAGGACATCATTAATCAAAGCCATATTTTAAATGCCAAAAGTTCTTAAGAAGATCCATGCATGGTTGCATGAGGACATGCAACAAGTTCAGTTGGGGGGCATGTTGGGCCTCAAAAATGTCGTATTTTCATCCACCTTTTCCTTCACTGTTCCTTACATTTCATCGTCCCATTAACCTTCCATCATACCATTTTCATAAATACATTTGGGTTTCACATTATTATTTACCACTTTATTCATTTTAGTATTATAAGTGAATTTGTGATTAAATATTAGAAATTAACATATTTTAATTATATCTCAAGGTTGGATGACTTTGATGATGTGTGCAGGCATATTTGAAGATTTCAACAAAGTCAAAATTCACTACCTATCCTCAAATTCGAATTACATCTTCAAACTTGAAGATTTGAAAGAGAACATCATGGAATATTTGGTTGGCGTTTCTTATCTAAGATATGTGAGAGATGTGTGGAGGATTTGAGGGGGTCATCTCCTGTAATCATGGGAAAGTAGTTGAGAATGGTTGAGAGAATAGTGGATCTGTAATTATGACACTCATGCATATAAGAGGTTGTTCTCTCTTCATGAAGAGAGTCATGTAATCCATAATTTAGTCTTGTAATTAAGAGAAAGGGAATTCTTAGCTTTGATGCTTTCATTTTTATTCTTTCATGCTTTGTCATTTGATTCTTGTAATATAATTTGAGATTGATTTATTTTGTGAGCTCACATATGTCTTTTGTCATTCAACTCTTCACATGTTGTATTGCTTTCCTAGATTATTTTCCTGCTTTCCTAGTTAGTCTTTCAATGCTTTCCTAGATTAATTTCATTTCAGAAATTTAGATTATATTACTTCTACTTCAATCTTACATATATAGTGTGTGTTCTTCGTAATCCTATGAACCTCGGATTGAAAAATTAAGTAGTTGGGAAAGTACTACAATGGAATTAAATGACCATATTTCCGCCTAACACTTACCAATGTACAAGAACCATTTCAAAATACAACCACATTCTCTATCATTAATGTGTATTAAGAGTGGTTACATCACCCAAATTTGTGTATCAGAGTCATGCTTTCGGAGTGGGAAAACTTATGGATGAATTTGTGCTCCAATAGGAGGGGTATCGAAGGTATATTCCCTCTCACCTGGATTCGTGTTTCGAGGTGGCAAGAGAAATGTTTGGGGACATGTGGGACATGTTGAAGTCATTGCGTTAGAGGTTAATAGTATGAAATTTTAAGAAGACTCAGATGGCATGGTATTGAGGGAATATTCCACTTTCCTGGGTTTGCATGCCGACTATATATTATTTAAAAGGATAAGTGACAATGCCAGACTTTATGTTCCATATTCCACCAGGTTAAGGGACTGAGAGGAACCATTGGAGAGGAACCATTGTTGGTTGTTATGGGTTGACCTAGGTTCTAATTACAATATTACCAACAAACCCTTCTACCACCGATGCTTCTGGATACCATAAGGAAACATAGCACACAAATTTCACTACGCAGTCTCACTCAAGATGGCTTTTATGGGTGGTCACAAGACTCAGATGGCTGCATCTCTGGGATGGGATGTGTTTCTCTCAGAGGCATTTAGCCCACTTATTGTTATCCTTCAACCCTCATTAGATCTTATTCCAAACCACTGTCACAAATATTCTACTAGGACGTTATTAATCATTATATCCGCATTTGATCATAACCAAGTATTCATCTACTGTAAAACAAGATTATCACCTATTTACTAACTATAACATTCCTTTACTTAGTGTTGCTCTGCAACCTAGATTAGCTTGTTTCTACTACGGAATGTTTGTTATAACCCTAATTTGCACCAGACGTGCTTACCTAGCATCATTGTAAGTTGATTTGTTGAAGTTAATAATAAAGAAATACTTTTCCCATCCCACCATATGAGGTTTTCATGGTTTATTGCATACTTGTTTATTGAATCTCTAACCCATTAATCTATATATCAAATGCATGTAGGGTTTGTTTTTGTTTTGTGTGAATGCAGGTCATCCTTGGGAGGAGAGATATAATAAAAAAGAGATCAAGCATGAGGAAGGATATACATCAAACGCTCGAAATAAGGTATGCTCACTTGATCTTCTTAACTATGTATTTGCTTAAGACTAATGGGGATTAGGTCTGGGACGACGGTAGAAAGTAGAAATATTTAGGTCTTTTCTGCATGCATAATTAAACCCTAAGTGTTATTCCGTAGAGGGATTTCCCACTCACAACAGAATTGGCGACCATACTGGGGAGATCTCTAGGGTTCTTGTGAATATTTTTGGGTATTTTTAAGAACTGGTTTCATTTTGCTGTTTTTAAAGTTTCTGCAAAAGTTTGAGCTAACAGAGATTCTAGTCTTCCATACCAGTTATCTCTGTTTCCTTGCTTGGCTGTATTTTTTTTTCGAGACCCACAGAGGTACACATGGCCTATATAAGGTCTGCACACATGTACCCATGCCATGCATTCTCACTGCCCACGTGTACACGCTAGCTGAGGAGGTGACAGTCGCATGTATGATTCCAGAAAATTTCTTTTAAAGAGGCAGTCATCCTCTTCCATGTCAAAATTAATCCTTCTCAGGGTTTTTCTGGAACTCTTTCTAGTCTTTGTTGTTTTCAGTCTATAGCTTAGGTTTCACCTCGGATTGGTTTGTTCTATGAAGTTTTCCTTGAATTGTTTTCTTTTTCTGTTAAATTAAGTGTCTGAGTCTTCAAAAGATTCTGGTTCTCGATACCAGTAGTCTCTACCTGGGTTGGCTTGCTTGGATTTTTATTTGTCTCAGAGTTTCAAATATACACGCAACCTATATAAGGCCAGCATGGATGTACACGCGCTCTGACTTTACACAGCTCGTGTGCACACGCTTGTTGTGGAACTGTCAATAGTGTGCTTGTGGAGAAAAAAATTGTTGAAGGTAAGGCAGTCATCCTTTATTTTGACAAGAATTATACCTCTCAGTTTTGGGTCTCTGTCATAGAGGTTAGTAACTTAGGTTTGATCACAACAATAGATTTCTTTTTTCATTTAGAAGTTTTCCTCAAAAGTTTTCTTTTATAGGGTTTTTAGACAAGTGTGAGAGTCCAATTTTAATTTGCTTGTGTGTGATTTTTTAAAGTGACTCTTTGCAATGTGTGCTTAGGCCAAAAAGTTTTCTTGGTTTTGACTTGTTGATATTTTTCCTTTTTGCTTTGTGAGCATTCAAATAAAAAAAAATCTTTTATTTCTTTGTTGGTTAAAAAGTGTTGTTTTGCATTAGTAACTAGGGAAACGTCTTTACTTTCATAAGTTCTTGATGGTTTACTTAGATCATAAGTAGTTCGTAGTCGAGTGAAATCCTTCTTTGAGTTTGATGTTCAAAGAGCTTAGAAAAGTTTTTAAGTTTGAAAAGTTTTTTAAGAGTTAAGTGAAGTAAAGGTTTTTGTTTCCAGCTTTCTGTTTATTTTGTTTTCGTCTTTAAAACATCACTAGTTTCACTCTCATAACCTTTGAATTAATATAGGCCATAAAAATTAATGCTAAATCTAAAATTCATTAGACATTTTATGTTTGTAGGGTCAACCAACTAGTTTAGGGTTAGGGCCTTGAATTAGGTTGGAGAGAAAACTCTTCAAGGCCATTAAAATAAAACATTGGAGTCTGAGTTAGGGAATGTCAAAGTCCAGTATCGTGAAAGTTATTTGAGACCCCCCTCTAACATAGGGGATAAACATGAGGTCACATGCAGAAAGGTAGGGGAGATAACCCCTCCAAAGATGGACCAATCGTAGTGGAGAACACATATAGAGGGCTTGTCTTGGGATTCCGTCGATTGCATTTGACACAGAGATTCGTGGGTCTCGAATCTGTTTGAGGTCCTTAGTTGTCTTCCGGACCACTTGATTTCGATACCCTTGACAAGTTTCAGGCTCGATACCCTGCTCATTGTGGTCTACCCGACTTTCGACTGTACCCGCCCAGTGACTATTTGCGCGCTAGCAACCTAGTTGCCTATCTTTTTAGGGACATACATAGGTCACTGCATGGGTATACTGCGGTACCTAGGAAAGACATCGGGCCACTCTTTGCAGAGTATAACCAAAGGGTTCTTCCATGTTCAAGTTTCACTTGCACCGGTAAGTTGCTCTAGTGTTGGTTGTTGTAACTGTTCTTCCAATTAGTTTAGTGTTTTCTTGTTTTATCTTGTAGGGACATTTTTAGTGTGTGTTGTTTTTTGAATGAATAGATAGCCCTAGAGTGTCTTTGATCTTCTCACACAGTGGAGGATCACGAGCTCTGCCAGTCACAAAGGATTCTGGGCCTATCACCGGTTACACTAGAGCCACCCTCGCCACCACTGAGGCGAAAGATAGACCAACAAGGGTATTTTGAAGCGACCGGGTCACAAGAAATTGTGCCCAACCAACATCCAGAGGAAATGACCATTTTAGAATTTGGAGCAAAAGCTCTTGGTCCACCTGAAACTCCAACCACTAATATTTTGGCACCCATCATCGTATCGATTCACCCTTACGAGTGCCAGATAGTGTCGCATGCAACAATGGAAACAAATGTTGTCACTACCTATGGGAATTCTTCAATTCCCACTACGGTTGTCACCATAGGAGAGTTTCCACCTCCTAACCCACCGTCACCAGTCTGAGCCACCATGGTATTGACCGCCTCTACCTCACACAGTGGTCCGATCCCGTCTATGGCGGTGGCCACAACCCCTTTCCCACCAAGTGCGACAAGTCCTCTGTTCTCATACAGGATGCCTAGCTCAGGTACAAGTGTTGTACTTTCCTACTCCACTTCATAGAATTTAGGTCTGGAGACAGGGAGCTCTAAATCTCCTCTACAAGGCCACATGGGGGGCACTTTAGCTCTTTTTGACGCTTTCCCTTATGAGGGGGGTCATATACCTCCTTCGTCCCCTTCGCTCGGTGGCACGCATCAACAATCCATCAGGCCACCTGCACACCATAGTTTATTTGGAGCAGGGAGTCAAGGACTGCCTTCGGATAATATTCCAGTAGGTTCGACACTGTTTTATTTTCTCAGTGCAATGCCTTCTCGTCAGCGTCTTCCCCGACTGGGGGTAATCCCAGTTTCGGACAATCTATTCCTATGCAGGGTACTATTCCTACACAAGGTCAAACCCAGGAACTTCTTCCACGTCAGGGCCTTGGAATTCTTGGCAAGGATCCGTTCCCTCATTAGGAATGCCGATCTGGGGCAATTATTTCCACAATCAATGGAACCTTGGACAAGGTAGTATGCCTATCCCCACGGGATCGGCACAGGGCAGCCCTTCCCAAAGTCCTTCGAATGTAATGCATGCCCATCCATATACGTCCTATTTTGGGAATCCGCTGATGATGTCTCCTCACACGTAGAATCTGTACGCTGGTCATGGCCATGGTTTTTACCAACACCCAAGCCAGCAGCCAAACTTTTCCTGGCAACTTGGTGCCAGTCAAACTCCAGGTCCCTTTTTCCCAGGTTATCCCCACCAACCCAGACTAGCTTTCCTAGCAACCTTGCATTTTCCTGACTTGACAAGGTTGTTGAATGACCCTATCTGTCATGATCCGCGTTGTCCCCCTATGTCGACGAAGTTGCCGTCAGACATACCAAAGTTCGAAGCGAAGCCGAATGAAGATCCAGGTGATCATGTGACTACCTTCCACCTTTGGTGCTCATCTAACTTGTTGAAAGATGACTCTGTATAGTTGCAATTGTTTCAATGTACTCTCATTGGGAGTGCCGCAAAATGGTACATTGAGATCGACCGCTCAAGATACTCTTCCTTAAACGAATTGGCAATGGCCTTCCTCAACCATTTCCAATTACTTGTGAGATACGACGCTGGCATAGAATTGCTGGCCAATTTCGCATAGACAAAAGCGAACCATATCTCTAATCACATTTGAGAATGGAGATGCCGAAAGAGTTTAATTAAGGTGCTAGTCCCACTAGCATTCCTGCTTGAGTGGTTCCTTAAGTCTTTGGTCCCATAGTTATCCAAATACATCACAACATCAAGAGTGTTTTCCGAAGAAGACACCATCATGAGAGCTCAACATCTTGAGCTCATCTATTCTCAGTCTGGTTTATCATATGAGATCTTGCTAGATGCACCATGCTCAATACTTGATAAAACCAGATAGAGAGTTGGACCACATGCTGGTATTGTTAGTTCATCAAAAACAAAGCCCACTGAGCAATTGATGAAGCAATTGCACCAATTGTCTATACAACACACAACAACCAACCAAACTACTGTTTTGGATTCTCCCCCTAATAAAACGTCGGATGTACACACAGTGAAATCAACAAATCCAAAGGCCACCCAGAAGCCTGAAGGAAAGAAAAAAAAATGAAAGAAGGGTAAGGGGGATAAGAAACTCACTAATAATGCTGGTGGGGGAAACACTGAGAAATGGAAGGTGAGGTATCTGTGCAACCTGTGCACGGAAGACCAATTGACCCACCAATGTCCTCGGCTTGCAAAGGCCCAAAATCTTGTGACACAACAACAACCTTCTATATTAACCAATCCATTTCAACATGGGCAAAACCTAACCCAAGCATCTACAAGCGCGGAAGGGGGTAGTCAAGGGCCCTCTCTGTCTTCGAATAATCCCGCATCGGTGAATGTATATATGATGAAGGGTGATGCTTTTATATCAACTAGAGTGCATGACTACAGTAAACCAAGAACTTCTAAGAAGGGAAAAGAAGCCAAACTCCCATATCTTCCTCTACAGATTGAGAAGACTTTGGGTAAAACAATGACACACATCCCAAAAGGCGCGTTCAAAAAATATTCTCACAACCCAAATGCAAGGGTTGGCCAGAACTATTTTGTGGTGGAGGATTTGTCTCAAACCCCTTGTGTGATGTCCACTTTGGAGGTCCTCCAAAGCTTCCCTTCCCAGAGGAAAGCTTTGTTAACTGCTTTAGGATCTATCGAGACTTGTAATCTGGGTACCATCATGCTAGATACAACCGACTTAAAACCTCGTCTTCCTTACCACGTAACATTTCAGATAGTAGTGGCTCACCCCACGAAAAATTTTACTCGAAATATTTTCCACACGGTGGTTGATGAGGGTTCCTCGACATGTGTTATGTCGTTGGCATGTTGGAAGGCCATTGGCCAGCCTGTTTTGTCACCATCACCTACTCTTCTCACTGCTTTTGACGGTTGTTCATTCCGACCACATGGTATCATTCCCTCTTTCCCCGTGTAGTTGGGAGGGAAGACCGTGTGCATTAAGGTAGAAGTAGTCGACGCGTCCCTCGACTACAATATCTTTTTAGGAAGGAGTTGGAGTTATGCCATGCAAGCAGTGGTTGCTACATTTTTTCGGGTCTTGTTGTTTCCACATGAGGACCAGATTGTGACCATTGATCAATTGTCTTTCTCCAGACCTGACCCTTCATTGGGGGTGTCTGCGGTCCCGATGATTGATAATCCTCAACCAGGCGTAATTAACATAGGGGTGGGTGTGTGCCCATATTTGATGGGTACCTTTGATTACCCACCCCCTCAAGGCGATTCCAAGTTCATATCCGACCACCATAAGGTTGAGATTTTCCAAGTTTCGTCATTTTGCGCGACTTACTTCACCAATCCATGGATACTTCCTTCCCCATCGACCATGATGGAGGGGACAGGACACTCGGGCATGTCCATGCCCTTGTTCGCAACTGAAGTAGCATACTCTTTAGTCCAGCAAGCTTCATCCAACCCAGATCCAACTCCTGCACAAGAGTTAGATGCGCTTCTAGAGCCTATTGGGGCTCAAGGTTCTCTCGCTGACACTGATTCGTTAGACTTAGTCTTGCCCTCTAATGAAGAAGTAATTGAAACAATGACTAGTCCAGACAAACCTTGGGATGATCTTCATAACAGATCATACTTCCTCCCAAACTTAAGCAGAATCGAGTCCAGAGAATTCACCTTGACTATGACTGGAGATAGGTCTTGTCCTATTAATCCCTTAGCTACACACGAGGTCTATGCTGAGGGTAATATGGAAACCATCGTTGAAACCATACCGATCAATATCTCCAGAACCCCTAGCGTCATTGAGAATGTTTTCGTTTGAGCTGACTGCTCCCCCGGAGAGATTCAAATCTACAAATATCTATTTAAAGAATTATGTGACGTTTTTGCCTGGTCTTACAAGGAAATACCGGGCATCGACCCAAAAATAGTCGAACATGAAATCACAACTTATCCAGATACCAAGCCTGTCCGACAGAAGCTTCGTCCAGTTAACCCCAGGAAAGCAGCAACCATTGAGGTTGAAATTGCGAAACTACTAAAAGATGGTTTTATTTATCCTGTCCCTTTGACCCAATGGGTGTCAAACCCCGTGCTGGTCAATAAAAAACAAGACACGATTCGTGTATGTACAGACTTCCGTGATTTGAACAAGGCCTGTCCCAAAGATAATTTTTCCACACCATTCATCGACCAAACAATTAATGAATGTGCGGGTTGCGAGGCCTTCTCTTTCATGGACAGTTTTTCAGGATACAACCAAATACAAATCAAACCCAAAGACCAGCACAAAATGGCATTCATCTATCCATGGGGTACATTCATGTATCGTAAGATGCCTTTTGGTCTCAAAAATGATAGAGCGACCTTTCAGCGGGCCATGTATTTTTCTTTCCATGGCCTCAAGCATATAGTCGAGGACTATTTAGATGATTTAGCATCTCGATCTCACAAGAGAATGGATCATCCCACACACCTCTGACTTATCTTTGAGCATTGTCACTACTTTCGGATTCACTTCAATCCAAACAAGTGCAGTTTTTGCGTAACATCAGGACGTTTGTTAGGTTTCATAGTATCAACAACAGGGATCATGGTCGATCCTCTCAAGGTAGAGGCAATAATTTAGTTGCCTCCCCCATGCAAAATCCTTCAACTTCAGAGTCTACAGGGTAAGGCGAAGTTTTTAAGATGTTTCATCGCCAACTATGCCGAGATCACAAAGGGATTTATGCACTTACTGAAGAAAGACGTTCCTTTTCATTGGGACAATGCCGCCCAACACTCTTTCGATGCATTGAAACATGCCCTCACGACTGCCCCTCTGCTTCGGCCACCTAACTATAACAAAGATTTCTTATTATACCTAGCTTCAACAGAGTCAACCATTGACATGGTATTAGTTTAGGAGGATGACTTGTTCTCAAAATATGTGATTTATTACCTGAGCTGAGGCCTCGTAGGACCAGAACTCAATTATTCTCATATCAAAAAACTTGTGTTGGCAGCAGTTCATGTTGTTCAATGGTTTCGTCATTATGTGTTTTTTTGCAAGACCACCGTCATTGTTGTCGTGAATACATTCTAGTACATGTTGACACGATGGGTAATAGGCAGAAATATCAGTAGATGGATAGTCATCCTCTAGGAGTTTGACTTAGATTTTTTTCAGCAAAATCCAAAAAGTTACTGGTCTTCGCAGAACTTATTTCGGAACTTCCAGTTGAGTTAGGTGATTTTGTTCCTGAAGAATCACGTATCAGAGGAGATATGTTTTTGATCACCTCTTTGGATCCTTGGTATGGAGATATACTTATCTATCTCCAGACTTTGAAGTGCCCCACCTCTACTTCTCGTGATGAGCGTCGACATATACGCCATCGGGCTAAGAATTATCTCATACTCGATGATACATTGTATTGAAGAGGTGTAGACTGCATCCTACGTCGATGTCTCACTCACGAAGAAGAAGTTATTGTGCTTAATGATTTCCATACCAGAGTGTGTGGCGGTCATTTTTCTGGGTTGGAAACAACCCAAAAGATTCTACAAGCAGGTTACTTATGGCTGACACTATTCAAAGATTGTATCGAATTGGTCAAGAAGTGCCACCCGTGCTAGATCTTCTCTCGGAAGATGAGGGCACATCCCACTCCCATGTTTCCTATCATCACAGTTGGTCCCTTCACCAAGTGGGGGATTGATTACACTACATACAACCATCCTTCATCAAGGGGGCACCGTTATATCATCGTAGTTGTAGACTACTTCACGAACTGGGTTGAAGCTATGCCAATGTTTAAAGATGATGGAGAGACTGCAACTCTCTTTTTATTCAACCAGATAATAGCAAGGTTCGACGTCCTGAGGGAGATTGTCACTGACCATGGCAGTCACTTTTAGAACTAGATGATGACCGAGTTAACATCAAATCTTGGGTTACGTCAAGAACATTCATCACCCTACTACCCCCAAGAAAATGGTCAGGTGGAAGCTGTGAATAAATCTCTTAATACCATCCTACAACGAATGATCAATTCAACCAAGTCAAATTGGCATTTTATGTTATACTCGGCATTATGGGCTTACCGAACGTCTGTTAAGACTGCAACCAGTTTCTCACATTTTCAACTCGTTTACGGGCTCAAAGCAGTCTTGCCTATCGAATGTCAGATTTCGTCCCTAAAGTTGGCAGTACAATTATTGCCAGACACTTCTCCACTTGAAGAGCGGTTATTATACCTTGAGAAACTCAATGAGCAGCGTCCTGATGCGTCCCTAGCCAATGAGGCTCACAAATATAAATTCAAGTGTCAGTATGATAGGTCCGTTCGTCCTCAAATTTTCACTAAGGGCGACCTTGTCCTGGTCTATGACCAAGATAGGGACCCCCTGGGGGCAGGAAAATTCAAACCCATGTGGTTCGTACCTTTCATCATAAAAGAGGTTCTAAAAAAGGGTGCTTATTGTCTGGTTTACTTTGAAGGGAATGCTTTGGCAGAGCCTAGAAATGGACTCTACCTCAAGAAGTATTACTCATAGGCAGGTCACCATGGGTAACGTTTTGTAACATATGTATAGTCTTTGTACTATTACTTTCTAGTTTCTTTTAGTGTTATGGACGTGCCATTTTTTATGTATCTTTTGTCACTGTTGAAGATGTCAAGTGAATCTGAGGTGTTTATTGGGTATGCAGATGGTGCTAGCCGACACACTCAGAGCCTTGCCTCTGTAACTTGGGTAATTGTTTCACCTCGAGGCCAATTATTATCTTCCGGTGGTATATGCTTAGGTGACACCACAAATAATGTTGTCGAGTATAGTGTAGTTTGATGAGTGAGATTGCTGTGGGTGGGATTTTCAGTTTTGATCGGAAAAGCCATAGTGTAGTCATTGAGTTGCTTCGTGACGCCTTGTCATCTGGTATCTCTCATCTCTGGGTCTATCTCAACGCTCAGCTGGTTGTGTCTCAGTTAAATAGAGTCTACCATGTTCATGATCTGAATTTACACCGATGATTCCTTAGGGTACATCTCTTAGAACGAAGCTTTGATTATATTACATATTTTCATGTTCCTAGGAGATTAAACCAAATTATAGATACTCTAGCTAATCAAATTTTAGATTGGCATGTTGCACACATATGAAAGGACATACACATAAACATGTAAATACATTTTTTGCAAAAATGATCCATAAGACACAAAAAGACATAAAAATCCATATATAACATCATAGTCACCAGAGTACATAGGTGGATGCAAGCGCCTCAAAAATATATCCAATAACGAGTCACGGGGCTTATTCCCTCAAAAAATATATACAAGTAGTGTTGTCGGCACATGAAAAGTCTAAATAAGGTCAGGGCCTGTGGGCCCTATTGTACTGATCAATAGTGTTTTCCAAATGCCGAAACAATCGGACCCACGTCCGTGGTGCCGCCACTACATGAGGCTGCATAGATGGTGGTAGATCCTCAATCTCTGCCATAGGGACCATGTGACTCAGTGCAGTAAATTTCCACTCGACTCATCTCAAGACCCTCTGAGCCTCCCCAGCTAGAAGATCTCTTGTTGTTGTTGGTCCCCCTGCGGTGACAGGTGCGGCCCCTGGCCGAGGAAGACGCCTGTTCCTCGCATAGTCCACAGGTCACACTGGTCCCACATCTGCACACAACAAACACATATCCGTCAAATACTCTGGTATAAAAAAAAATGATATATAAAAAAAGAAACATAAAAATTACATATGTTTCACAAGAAAACAACAACAACAAAACAATGATGTAAACTTACCCATCTCTCCTCGCTCCTCACCAGGAGGTACTGGTATCTCAGGATCTCTCGAGAAATCAATCCCTTCATAAGGGTAATCCTCTATGTCTGGGATCTGTCATGGAAACCAAGCAAAGAAATCATCGTCGAAGGACTCATTGGTCCTTCCACCACCCTGTCGTGGCAGTAACACTACCCATCTACAAACTGCAGGAAGAGAGGCCTGATGTCCTCATACCACTACTCGAGGACTGAAGTTCAGAACTCTTTCAAAGAAGAAAGAGCATAGAATGTTCCCAAACCCAAAGTTCCTCGGTGTCTGCGACCGAAAATATATCAACTGCCTCTTCATACAATCTAACAATGTTGTGCTCCAGTCAAATATTTGTTCATTTAAGCACTGGACTACATAGTTCATCTGTGCACGGGATGCATGATGTAGAGCTGCAGAACCAGTAATCTGCCCAATAAGCAACACAATCGCCTGCAGTGATAAGTCTATAATCTTGCTTATGGGTGTCTGTGAGCTCGAGCGGTCTATACCAGCCTGATAGTAAAGTCCTATCAATTCCGCTATGTTATGCGGCCCCAAAGGAAATGTCCGGAAGTTGACTAGTTCCCCTCTCCTGGAGAGGCCAGTCAAAAAATATATATCCTTTGTCGTGGGCACTAGTGACTGCCCCTATAACATAAACGCCTCTACATCCAGATGTCAATAATAAACCAAGGCATTCAGTATCCTAGGTTGTGCCCGCATAAAAGAACATAAGAAGAACTTGAGCAACCCACATTGCATCAAGGCAGCCACAACATTAGGGTCTTCCTCGACCAATTCACTAACCTCCTCATGCTCTCTTTCTCTCTAGTGAACATACATCCTACAAAACACCAAGGTTTAGGAGGGTTAACCCTTGTTTTTTAAACGTTTTTCATTCAATAAGGGGGTCCACGCGGGCTTTAATGCTGACAGTCATGTGTACATGCGTGCAGTTTTTACTCTACCCAAATGTACACGCAGCCTATCCTAAGAAAGCCCATGTGGACCTACGGCCGACCTTTTGAAGGTTGACGCCCCTCCGAAAACATGGAACCCAAAGAAAAAATAAATATTTAAATTGCAAGATAAGAGAGTTTGTGCTTATTTTGTCCAGACAGATGGTCGTTTCGTCCACTGTAGCTCCCAGAATCACCACTTTTACCAAAGGTTTTTTTTTGGCTTCAGAGCCAATTTCCAAATCAACAATGGTGATAATGAGTTGTCATCTTCTATTTATAGACTTTTTGGCCTCTTTTTGTCACTTTTTCCCCCCCCCTTATCATTTTCTTTAAAAAAAAAACCATTTAGAGTGATTCAGGAGTTACATTGGAGGGGTATGATCGAGTATCGAGACAATTTTTTGGAGTTTTGGGTAACTTTTGATGGTCAATTGAAAATTTTTAGATGATCAACTTGAGCATGTAGGTTAGGTTTCTACCTTGACTTTTGTATCTCGTTGTCTTTTTTCCTTTTCCATAGGATCGATCCCATCAGGTTGTGACACAGAACCATCATTGCTTCTTTAGAAGTGTCGTGAGTTGGTGGTAGAGCTTACCGGAACATGGATGCCCTAGGTAGATCCTGGTTGCATTATGGTGTCCATGCTATCTCTAATCACTGTAGGCTCGGGAATCCTTGTTGTTTTTTCCATATTATGAGTTTGATACTCATTTGCATGATTCCATTTCACTCTTGACCTCACCCTCGGGACTCCCAAAATACATAACGGGTCTTCTTTTAAGCCCTTTTGATACCCTCTAAACATGAAAAGATCGTCGAGTGATCTTGTGGCCTTTCACGCTCATTAACCTAAAATTTGAAGTCACGTCTGTCCAACAGTAGTTTACCCCTTTTTCGATCCAGACAGTCAACTGTACGAACAAAGGTATACTCTATGGAACTTCATTTCTCTAAAAGAGTACTCTCAGGTATCATTTTAACCCTTTTTCGGGCCTGAGGGACTAAATTTACAAAAAAGGAACCCCCATGGAGTCCATAGTTAAGCTCTTTTCAGACTCCTTAAAATTGAAAAGATCGTCGAGTGACCTTATTCTTTCACACTCGTTAAACTAGTCCAGAAAAACATTCCTGATGGAGTCCATAGTTAAGCTTTTTTCAGACTCCTTAAAAATGAAAAAATGGCCGAGTGATCTTGTCTTTATCACACTCATTAAAATGGTTTTGAATAAATGTATTTTCGGTGCTAGTTTACCCCTTTTTCGAACTGACTAGACTACCCTCGAAAAAGGTACCCTAATGGAGTCTCCTTTTACGTTTTTTCGGACTCTCTAAATATGACAAACCACCGATCTTTCCTTCTCTGGGCTCGTTAAAATTATTTTCAAGGACGTTAACATTGTGTGTTTTGTTAACCATGTTTGCATAGTTGTGTCTTTGGTCTAAATGTCAGCTCCATGTTGCTCTCAACTGAACCATCTGAAGCATACCTTATACGCAATCCTTGTAGCACTTTGCCTCTGCGTCTTGACACCTTTGGCCCCTGGAGGATTTTTCCTGAGTGTCATTGTTTTGAACATCAGTCTTGTCCTTGTGCCTTGAACTTGTATGTTTGTAACACTCGTTCCTCCATTGTAACGTAACATTCTTTCATTCTTTTTCCAAAATCATTGAAAAAGACAAAAAAATCAAATATACCACAAAAAGAGGAAGGGAAAAGTATTTTCTTTATTGCCAGCATAGTAACTCTCACTTGGATAAAGCACATTTGTTCGTTTGTTCGTCAAACTCTAGGATTTAAGAAGACCTTAGGAAGTTTTTATCGCTACATAGAGCTATGTCCTCCTCCGTTTGGTTATTCTTCCAAACATTTGGAGAGTTTGCATTGCCTCCTGCTTCGTAAACTTATGTTAATGCCATGTTGCCTAAGTCTCATCATTTGTCGTTCTATTGTCCAAGGGAAGTTTTTTACCAAGCCTGATTCGGCCCCTCTGCAGCTTATCTCTTGCCCTCATACCCGGCCATCCTTAACATCCAATCAAGTCTTTGTTCGAAATCAATGAAGTCTTCAGTATGATCATCAAGATTCTCTAGTCCATGACCGACGAGTCGTCGAAGACCTCTGGGTAGTGAATTCATACACTCATATTACACTCCTACCCGAATTTTGAAGATTTTGAAGTTGTTGCTTGATCTCTGAAGACCTCATCTCCAACCATCAGGACTTATCAGCTTCTAAGAAGATGGATACTCTACATGTATATATTTTTGATTTCGAGATGTAGCTCCATTGTGTATTGTTCGCGGCTACACTTTATATAGTTATATGACATGGATCTACAGTGTATTTGATTGGTATCCATGATTTTATTCTATCCCAAGCATGGGTATGCTCGCCTCGGTGAGACAATTGTTATTTTTGTAGATGACGCCTCCCAATTTCTAGTCCCTGTGATCACTTGTTTGGCACATCAGTAAAGATTGTTAATGTATTTTGGCCATCAGATGCTCTTCTGACCTCACACATTAGGGGGCATCTATTATAACCCTAATTTTCACCAGACATTCTTACCTGGCATCAGGCCATCTTAGATTCCTTTTTTTCCAAAGCAGAGCTGAACAACTCTTCTTAAAAACACTTTTTATAAAGGCCCACGCACCCTACTCTATTACTGCATGCGTGTACACACTAGATGACCCAAAACAACCCGTGTGTACCTACAAAAGCACAAAAAAAGGAAATTTGTCGATGGAACACACAACTTTGGGTGAGTTAACTAAAACTTCTGGCCATGTATGGCCGAGGGTTCGTCCAAATACCTAGCTTATTATAGCCTATAAAAGAAGGGTTAGGGGTCCCATTTGGAGGAGGAGAATCATAGTAAAGAAACTATACCTGATTGTGCATTACCTTTGTCCCAACCCTTTAGCCATCCTTGTGCAAAGAGAAAGATAGAGAAAATAAGTTGGAGGACAGTTGAAGAGGAGCCTAGGACTAGGTTCATGGAGCAATGACCGGCTTCATCATAGTAAATTGATTTGTTGAAATTAATAATAAAGAAATACTTTTCCTGTCCCAACATAGGAGGTTTTCATGGTTTATTGCATACTTGTTTATTGAATCTCTAACCCATTAATCTATATATCAAATGCATGTGGAGTTTTTTGTTTGTTTTGTGTGAATGCAGGTCAGCCTTGGGAGAGATGCAATCAAAAAGCGATCAAGCGTGAGGAAGGATCTACATCAAATGCCCAAAATAAGGTATGCTCACTTGATATTCTTAACTATGTATTTGCTTAAGAATAATGGGGATTAGGTCTGGGGCGATGGTAGAAAGTATAAATCTTTAGGTCTTATCTACATCCATAATTAAACCCTAAGTGCTAGTCCGTAGAGGGATTTCCCACTCACAACAGTGTTCATTACTTTAACATGCAACATATTCATCATAAAAAATTATCAAAGTAAATGCAATCATACAAATTGCATACAGTCACATAAAACACAGATATATCGTGGTTCACTCTCCCCCTGGGATTACATCCACAAAGATTTTTCACTTTGGTTCTTTATTCATATTCTTGCAAAATCTAGTGCTATGCATTGTACAATTATTCCTCCATTACATTCGATCTCCATAGATCGTTAAAGTCTCTTAGCAGGACCTTCTACTCAACCCAAAAAAAGACCTATTACAATATCAACAATAAATATGTCCACCCTCTCATGGTTCTAATACATTCTACTTATACAAAACTAGGACAATTCCCTTACAAAAACCCTAACCCTAAGCATATTAGGTTTGTCCACTTTCTCCTTAACAACATATCGGTAGGTCACGCCCAAGGATGAGATGTCCAGAAAATCCATTTAGGCCTGGGTGTATCTATGCATACCTCTGCGATACTTGAGCACTCGATGTTTCTCAGAATCTTTGATACGTAACTTGGTGCACAAGGTATGGAATATATTTTTGAACTTGGGCACTGCTTGGTCTCTTTCCTGCTGTAGTGTGGTCCATTTTGTATACAGGTCATCATAACTTCCAACATTGTAGTATTGCTTCTTAATAGCATCCCTGAAGGACTCCAAAATGACCATGAATGTAAATAATGAGGGTTCCTATGTTTCCTTCTACTCACATAAACTTTCCCACCAATATTTGACATGGGGAACAACTTTGAGGAGAACAAAAGTAATATTTTCTATATTCTAGAAGTTATGGACAGAGAAATACCCTTCTAGAAGATTTAACCATTTGTCTACAACATATGTGTGTATCTGACCTTCAAATATAGGAATATAAAATTTGATTTGTACCTTGAAGGGGGAAGCACCTCCGATTGAGGAAGACATGTCGCCCATTGGTAGTCGCTAAAGGATTTGAGAAACAATATCTATCGTCTCGTTCCTCTATTGCATGAGGGATTCCTAGAGAAATATTTTCAAGGGATCTCATGTACCTTCATCTTTCTTTTCTCCCACCATGAGAGGTCGCTTGGGTGTGCAAGAGATTTTGTCCTCAAGAGAAACGAGCTCGAGACCCAATTCTTTGTACCCTGACCTCATTGGGGACATGCATTAAAAACAACAAGGAGAAGATTTCTCTGATACCATTGATCCATATTTTATGAGCATAAAAAAATGAATACAAATTATTATCAAAATATTCTTAACACATAATAAAATATATACAGTAAAATTGGTTTATATTCAACAAGGAAATAAGTTGAAATTGTAAATGCAGTGGAAAACAAGCTTGCTAGAATGGTGGCGACTTATCTCTGAGAAGAGATGTGACAGTTGCGCTCATTCTTTAGAAGATTATTAAAATGAGGCTCTCAATGCATTTTTACAATAAACAGGAATTTCAAAAACCCTAGACATCCAACAACCTAACCCTAGGAGATGAAGCACCAAAAGTCATGTGGCCCCCGTTTGGGTAAGTTAGTACATCCACTTCCTAGGGTTCTAACGTTTGCATATGATATCTGTCTTAGGCACACGATAGCCCATTGGAAAGGTATATCCGAGGAATACACATGTTTCATGTGGTGATACCTATATATTATGATTGTGGTGATCCCTAAAAACGTTGTTCAAGGCCTCAAAACGACCCCAGAAGTCAGGGACCCGAAAACTAGGAAAAAATTGTCGAAGTAGAAAACTACCAAAATGAGCCAATTGGAATAGGTGGGAGGCCACCAACATCCATCTGGGTCAATATTTGAATTTAATGTTTCATTCAAGAGAATATTCAATTAATTTCAGAGAATAAAAGTATTTGGAATTATCAAAAACCAATGATTAAGGGATTCAAAACCTAGTAATAATATGAGATTGAAGGAATGATGTCACAGTATTTTCATTTATGGTATTCAGTGGAATTTTTTTTCTCCATATGGTGAAATATTCGGTATTTGTTAAGATGTACTTGTGGAGTTAAGAAGAGTTGGGATTTATTTCCCTAATCATGTCCAGACCCCATTGTTGAAATGGTCGTTCAATAATTACTGGTTGCAAGGGGGATGCAAATTTCTTTTCTCTCCCAGTTGAATTTTGGAATTCTTGAGTCTTCCTTTCATATGCATGAGAATATTTGAACGCATCGGGCCAGTAATATCAATCTATCAGGATTTTGTGAGAAGTGTTTTCTCCACTATATTTTCCACCAGTTGGTCCATCATGAAGTTTAGATAATACATTTTCAACATCCCTCTTCTCAAGAAATCTCAATAAAACACCATCATAATTTTTTTTGCATAAAATTCCTTGGATGAGATGATGCTAAGATTATTTGAGTCTGAGGTCTCTCTTTTTATTTGGATCTAAATAATCAGTGGGATATCCATGGGTTAAATAATATTTCATTTCGTAATACCGTTGGTCAGAGTTAACATGGATGTAGAAAAATTCTTTTCAAAAAGTTCTTGATCTTGATATAATGCATCTTCCTATACTTCATCACTCGTTGATTCAACAACTAGTTTACATAATCCTTGAACTTTGATAATCTCGGAAGGATTAATCTCCAGGTCATATGTTTGTTATATTTTTATCCAATTAGATCTTTTTTCTCCCAAGTCCTTTTGTACCAAGAGATTCCTCACAGCAGGATAAGGGAGAATAACCTTTTTCTTTGATTTGAGCAAGAACGACCTTAAGTGTTTTACATATTTGAATACAAAATAGGATTATTTTCCACTTCTGGGTAGTTTAACTCTACTCCTTGCAAACCAGAACTCATAAAGACCATAGGGAATTCATCATATTCATGTTTCTTTTATGTCAGAACAATTTCAAATGCAATGTCCAATGCGAAAGTATAGAGAATGAACTCTTGACTAAAATATGGGCTTAAAAGTGTAGGAGCTTGTGCTATTTCTACTTTAATTTGATCAAAAGATTATTTTAATTTAGATCCCCATTTGAACTTTGCATTTTTATTTATCATGTCTTGCAGGGGTCTTAATGTTTCTGCAAAGATAGGGACAAATATTCTCACAAAATGTATTCTCCCCAAGAAGGATTGCATCGATGTTTTGTTGTGGGGGGGAGGAATATTTGGAATAGTTTCAGTCCTTTCAGGTTCAATTTTGATACCATGCTTGGAAACTATGAACCCTAATAGTTTTCCCTCATCAACTGAAAAATAATATTTTTTAGGATTGAGAGAAACACCATATCTTCTGCACCTATTGAATACTTTCCTCAAATGGGTTATGTGGTATTTTCTCTCCCTATAAAAGATAGTAACATCATCAAGATACACCACGACATATTCTCTAAGTAGACCTATGAAGGAAATGTCCATTTCTCTTTGGAAAGTTTCTCCACCATTGATTAGACCGAATGTCATATTCCTATAAGAATATGTTCCCCATTTGGTCCTAAAAGAAATATTTAGTCCATCCTCATGGGAAACTAGAAACTAGTTATAGCCAAAAAATACATCTAAAAAGGATGGCATTTCAAATACAGATACACATTGCAAAATTTTCTCCATAGGAGGCACTGGGCAATTATATTTATTCGATGCTCTGTTTAAGTTCTTGAAGTCGATACAAATCCTAATATCTCAATTATTTTTTCTCATTGGTACTAAACTGGAGATCCATTGAGTGTGCTTGACTGGGAATATGATCTTGGAAGATAACAACTTATTTAGTTTTTCTTTAACTTGAGGCTCCAGATTGGGGTGCATTTTCCTCGAATTTTTTTGAAAAGGTTTTGTTTGAGAATTCATGGGAGTTATGCATTGTATGATCTTGGTGTCATATGTATTGAGGTTTCCATAGGTTAAGGAAAATACGTCTATGTATTCCTTGAACAATTTGATGTAGGATTGTTTTTCTTCAGGAGAGGAGCTCTTCCCCAAATTAATGTTTTTAGGCATGGTATTTGTTCCCAAGTTTATCACTTAAAAATGCAATGATGAGTTGTTGGTCTTTCAGTTGGTGACTTTATTGAACTTATCCTAGAGATAATAAATTTTCTCCAACCTTACTACATTTAAGGGGATACTATTGACTGAACCTAATGGATTTATTTATTGATCTTGATTAGAAGTGTCTGAATTCACCATTATATCATGTTTACCTTCATCTATAATAGAGTATTTGAAGGTATCTTTGAGGTGTAAGAAGCTTATAAGTTGTAGGTTATCATCAAAAACTCTCCAACTAGTAACGTTGTTTGGGATTGAAGGTCTGTACAAAAGTTCAACAGAGAAAGTGTCAGGCATCAATCCATCTGAAGGTATTAATATGGATTCAACATTTTATAGAAAATTAACATCACATTTCATCAAATGAGGAACAAAACTAACATTAAATGCAACAAAATACTTGATTAGTTCTCATGCCTCTAACTAATAATGTTTCAAATGACTTGAAAGACAATTAATGGTGTTTTTTTACCTATCTTATGAAAATTTCATAATCACCAAATACCTTGATTTTCTTAGCTTTCAAATCTACTTCCTTTCTTAATCCTTATAACAAAGATTCATATTCAACAGTATTATTGGTACATTGAAACTCTAGTCTAAATGAAATTAATGTTTTCCTTCCTTTTGGATATTTCAATATGCAACCAACACTTGCACCTTCTCAAGATTTGGATCCATCAAAAAATAATGTCCACATGTTAGGATCCCCTATCTTTGTTTCAACAGTTGATTTCAAATTTTTGAATTTTTTTGGGTTAGTGGGGTTAGTAGAGTTAATGAGTGTCTCTAATCTATCTTCAGAAATCATGTTAGACTGTACACTAGAATAAATGTCATATTGATATATTATATTACAGTTGGGATTAATAATATGATTGCAATGAAGGATTTTAGATTGTGTGTTATATTCCACAAAAGATGATGTTTCAGATGTAAAATTTCCCAAAAAAATCTCATATGAGTAATTACCCAAAATTGAGTTGTTAAACATTACTGGTTCATTTGAGTTATTTAGGTCAGTAACTACACGTTTCATATATATTTCTCTATCAATTTTTATTTGATTCATTTTACCATTGTAAGGAAGCCACATATTAGAATAGTCAGTAGCGAAATAACCATTCATCATAGCATATCAATCCTAACTTAAAAGAATGCCATAATTATAGGGTATGTATACTAAAATTATATCAATGGTTTGATGAACCTTAGGATTAACAAACATCATGATCAAAACATATTTTAATTCCCCAATAAATTTTACTCGAGTTCTATCTAATTAAATAATTTCAATGTCAGATGGTTCATGTTTTATATTAAGCTTTTCACAGACTTTGAGAGGCATGACATTAGATGAAGCTCCCGAGTCTACCATACAATTATGAACATTCCTATTGAAGATTTCAAAAGTAATGAGTAATGGTGGGGTAGTAGATATGGACCTTTGTCCATTTAGAGACACATTCATAGCCAACCGACTCTTAGATGGAGTATGGTTGGTAGAAGAGCTTGTCTTGGTCATTCCCCCTTTTTCCCCAGCATTAATTTCCTTAGTGCCAGTGGAAGTTTCCCTTGCATACTTTTAATAAACTTTTCTTGAATTTGTGGATCTTCATAAGATCCAATAGGGAAATGTTGGCTTTAGTCTTCTTTATATCTTCTAGGAAATCATATTCCATCTTGGCCAGGGGCATAGGTGAATCATTAGTTTTGGGTGCTTGAGCAACTTTTTTGTGGTTGGAGGGTGTGGTTTTGGAAGAATTATGAATGGTGTTAGTTTAAGAATATGATTTTTTGGTATTGGTCATGGTAGGAGTGGGGGGATTAGCAATACTTTGGGTGTCATACTAGGTCTTCTTGTTGGCACTTCTTTTAGTTACAACATTTTGGGACATGTGTACTTCCTCTATTTCTTCTTCTTCCCCTCTATAAGTGATATCCCATAAAGAATTCAATTGTTTTTCTTTGGTTTCTTGGTACTCTCGGGGTCGTTCTTGTTGTTCCTTATTCCCCTCCTCTTTCTCCTTGACTTCAATCATATTATCAATTTCCCAAGTTTTCATAGTTTGGAAAATATCTTCCATGTTAATTCCACATGCTTGAGAAGGATTGGTTTTATTGGTTGGTGGATTTTTTTTAATCTTTCTGAGGGGGGAACCTAAAGAATTTATTTTGTCTAGAAGATACTTCCCCGCCACTTTATTCAAATATATTAACTCATTAGAGAGTTTATTAAGAATCGTATGAAGAGCCTCCATGTCAATGGAATCAAATCTATTCTTCTCTTCTGTGGGTTTGGACATTGTTGCTTTACTTTTACCTTTATCTTTGGATACTCCAGGATTTTATTTTATAATTATCATGTTTTTTTCAACTTTAAGGGCTTCCTAGAAGGATTCTTCAAGGGTGGCTTGTTTATCATTCTCAACAAACATTTCCATGGACATAAGTAGATCATAGGTATATATTTCTATGGAAATGTCTTCAGCAGGTTCGAAGGTTCGAGGGATATGTCTTAATAGAGTAAGGAAGCATTGGTTGTAATCATTCACCAGTTCTTTAGAATCCATTTTGACTCTTGAAAGTTCTAGGAAAAGAGTTTTTGGTGTCTTGTTTTCTCCAAAATTATTAAGGAAGATAGTTTTAAATGTTCTCTAGTGAGTGATATATGCTTCCTCTAAAGAGAATAACTAGGTAGAGGCTCTATTCTCAAATGTGAGTGGGAATAATCAAGAAACAACATCTTCGTGCCTAATGCTTTGGAGCCTTACTGAAAGTAAGAATTTATCAATGTGGTCCTCTACCAAGTCTTTTCTTTCAGGGTCAAATTTTGGTAGAAATTTCTCGAGATGTCTAGGTATGGCATTCATAAATCCTGGTAAAGAAACAACATCAGGAGCTACCCAAGGCTAATAAGGAGGGGAATTTTGATTAGCATTAGCCCCAACCATGTTTGGAGGTTGGTACAAGATAATTTGGAGCAGGTTGTTTTCAGGTTCTCCTGCGTGTTCCTCCTCTTCCTTAGAGTCTTCTTCCAACTCGTTCCTTGGTGTGTGAGGTGGGGATTTAGGAGGAGAGGGAGGTCTACTACAAACACCACTAACAATTATGTAATGTTTAAGGTAAAAATTGGAGGTTTCTTCAAAACCTGGTGTGTCTTGAGGTACACAATATATGGGGGTTTGGACAAAGGTAATTTCTTAATATGCATAAGGATAAATAAATAAGGTATATTCACCATGAGGATCTTCCTACACCTAAGACAATGAATAGTCAATAGGAAGTTGTCTCGTATGTCTACTCATTTTTCTAGTTAAGGTGTAGTTTATACGATCCGGGGATTTCCTCAAAATGGTGTTAACCTCTAGGAGGGTTAATATGAGGAGTTTAGGCAAGGAGAATGAGAAATCAAGATGAGTGGAGGCACGATGAGTACTATCATGATCCAGTGTGCTTAGAATAAGGTGGATGGAAATCACTGGATAAGGGACTGCTAATTTGTGGAATAGAATGGGAAAGGTTGGTATTTCTCTTTGCAAAAATTTAGTTATATGGCCCTCCTTCTTTTAACAAATTGTTAGATCTTGATGATGAGCCATGAAGGTATTAACAAGTGTTCCTCTAGGGATTCTTTTTTAATTTGATTTAAGCTTTGAATGCTTACTTGGATAATTTTCTTGCGCTCTTCCACCTTAATGATTCTTGTAGTGGAAGGTGTTACTTCATCAATGGAGAGCATTGGATTCATTTAAAATTACTTCATGAGATAGTTTGAGTTATTCCATAGCTCCATGCAGGAATTATTTGATTATTTTTGGGCAACCTGTACATTCCTTAAGAAGGGTTTCCAAGTGTCGAACAAAAATTGATATATGGGTTTTTCTTAAATAGAATAAATTGGTAGTGTAGTAGGGGGTGATCTATTCATTTCTTCCCAATTAATAATTTTATCAAGGGCCTCATTGGATTCTTGATATTGTCCTTGAATTTCTATTAACCTATCATGTAGCATGAGTTTATAATCTTGACCAACCTGTATGTTATTGAGTAGATTGAGGAATTGTTTCTATTCTATTGCAAGATTCTCATTTATCTCTAATTCTTGGTCCTTAATAATCTCCATAGTGAGTGTTGATGTCATGTTCTCTTCCAGGGCCATTTTGAGCTTTTGTCTTTCCAATTCCAATTCTTTGTCATGGGTGTGTCGTTGGGTCTACATCCTTCTCTCAAAATCAGTATTCATATCATCTATTTGTGTTTGCATAGCTTTGTTTAGTTGTTCTTCATTGAGAGAATCAACCACTTTCATGGTTTTATTGAACTTTGAAGTGAGCTCATCTTTTACATTCTTCAATTCGATTTCCAACTCTGTGATCCTATTCTTGGTCGTGCTTAAGGAACTGGTCCTATTCCCCTATTTTTCTTTTGTATGATATCTTCTCAATGATTTTTGTTCTATCATCATCATAATAGTCTCCGATGGCCACTACATTTCATTTGAAATTCAAATATTTTGAGGAGAAAGAGGAATCCCCCATAACAATATTGAGGGGGGTGAAGTCTCGAGGTGGAACATTTACAATGCCCAGGTTGGACATTGATGGGGTGCTTGGAGTTTTCCCAATTTCTATTGTTTCAAAAACTATTCTACATTTCTTTGAGCCTCGACCTCATCAGATACTCATTTGGCGTCTTCTTCATTGTCCAATCTCTTAGAATACACCTTAATGGACAATATATTTTCCTCTTCTTATTCAAATTTCTTCTTTTGGAGGGTAGCATGTTCTACTTTGATTTCATTTTATCTTTTGATTCTTTCCTCTTCGAATTTCCTTCTTTGATTTTCCTCCTTAGGTTGGTGTCTCTTTTTTTCTAACTTTTCTTCTTTCATAGCCTTTTATTTATCTTTAATTTTGTCATTGTATTTTTCCTTCTCAAACAATCTCTAAAACTGGTCAATTGTTACCCTCTTCATTAAAAAATGAAACCAACCTTGAGCATAGGTTTTCTGATTTCAAGATCATTAAAAAATGAAACCAGCCTTGAACATGGTTTTCTGATTTCAAGCTCATTAAAAAATGAAACCAGTTATGAGGACAATTTTTGCGTCTCTATGGAAACCTCGTTAAAAAATGAAACAGAGCTTACGAGCATAGTTCCTGTTTCTGTGTCAAGATCGTTAAAAAATGAAACATAGGTATAGGGATTGAACCTAGATTCACGAGCATACTTCTTATTCCTGTGTCAAGCTCGTTAAAAAAATGAAATAGGTTGTTCCCCCTCTCTGTTTGAGTCAAGTCCTTTGTCTAGTATTTGAAGCTTCTTTTCATTCTCCTTTGCAGTTGGATGAAACAAAGATTGGGGGGCATTTGCCTCAGCCTCTGGACTTCATGTTGAGGTTGAGCGGCTAACTTCTTAAGCCAGGGGCTAAGTACCAACGATTCCTAGATAATGTGTTGGGAAATCCAAGCATAGTATTCTATGGTTCAAGCTTGTGTAAAAATGAAACCACCTACTCCAAGCATATTTTTCTATGGTTCAAGCTTGTGTAAAAATGAAACCACCTACCTCAAGCATAGTTTCCTATGGTTCGAGCTTGTGTAAAAATGAAGCCAGGTTCAAGCATAGTTTTGTTTAGTTTTTAAGCTTGTGTAAAAATAAAATCTATCCCAAGCATAGTTTTGTTTTGTTTTAAAGCTTGCGTAAAAATGAAAATAATCCTGAGCTTAGTATTTTTTCTTTCTCATGCTCGTAAATACATGAGAATAGGTTGATGAGCTTAGTATTTGTTCTTTCTTGTGCTCGTAAATACGTGATAATGTAACCGAGTATACTTTTATCACTTTTTCAGACTCATAAAGGTTATATGAAAAAGGGACCCCCTGGAGTTCCCTTTAAGCTCTTTTCAGACTCTCTAAACATGAAAAGATTGTCGACCGATCTTGTTCTTTTCACTCTCATTAAAGTATTAGAAATCACATCTGTTGAGCGATAGTTCATCTCTTTTTCAGTGTCATCAGACTACTTTACAAAAAAGGAACTGAGAGAGTTCTCTTTAAGTGTTTTTCAGACTCTATAAACATGAAAAACCCCTGAGTTTTCTTTCTTTGGACTCATAAAACAAACACTGAAAGGCCCATATGGGACCGAACCACTCCTTCTTAGGGTTCGTTAAACATACTCCGAAGGACTCATCTGAAGGATGAGCTTACATTACAAGCATATGTTATCCTCCTCAAGCTTGCATAAAAATAAAGAGGTACTCGCCAGAAATGGTGGGGGAAAAATTGGGAAAGAAATGCGTATAAACCTGTATTCTATGAAAGAGTCACCTTTTAACATGACACCCTTTCACTCGCCTTGTGTCTAGGTTGGAAAATCTACTTGTCTTGATCATACTCCTTTATAAGATTACAAATTGGTCTGTGATCCTTGTTGTTGAGTCAGTGTTTCCAAGACAGTTGTAGTGTCGTCAATATGTTCAAAGAGATGTTCAACCCATAAATCCTTCTATTGCGTCCGCCATTTCTGCAGTCCTTAATCCTTCTATTGCATCGGTGTAACGACCCTGCTTAAATAGATGTATAGGATTATTAATTGTAATTAATTTAATAATCTAACTGTCCTAAAAGTTAGCTAAACAATAATTATTTCTTAAATAAATTTAACTAATTAATTATCATTAATTACTTGTTCATGATTGTCAAGGATTAATTAAGTATTAATTAACTCATTAATTAATTAAGTAAAGAAACAAAAGGGGGTTAATAAATTATATTGTTAAAAAGGTTACGTACATGGAAAGGGATAAGATATTAATTACGAAAAGATAAAATAATAAATGAAAGGATAAGGGGCATTAACTATGCTTAGGTAAGGAAGTAAATGCAAGAGGTGGTGAAGGAAGGATATGGAGGGGAAGGAGGTTTATGAAGGGGAATTATTCTACGGGATTATCATTTTTTTTCTTGGAGGTTTCTCTTGGATTGTAGAGAGGGGAGTTGAGTTCTATAGTTGGATTGGATCAGTACAGGCACCGGTTTGTTGGAGGTTTTGGGCACAGGGGCCAGGATATCCATCTGATATCCTGGAGCTAGGAAGTTGTCTTAGTTGGCAGGGTGGAACAAGTTTTGGGCAATGTTTACACAGTTCAGCAGCGGTCAACAAGGAAATCGAACAAATGGAGGGTTAGCATTAGACCCAGGTAATTTAAATTGTGTATTTGTTTTATTTTGCTATAAAATTTTATTATTTGTTGATAAATTTATATGCGAATGTGCTCAATTAAAGGAATTTTTGAATTTTACTGTTATGTTTGTAGAATTAATTGATGTTAAATAATACAGCCACTACAAATGGTATCAGAGCTCCTGGTTCAAAATCTGGAACCAAGGGCCTACCTACCTACCTACCCGCCTACCTGATTTAGTAATGGAATTGTACCCACCCAAAAAATTGATAAATCTAAGACCTAAGGGCCAAAACTCCAAGCTCTAACTCCAGCCACGCTTACCCTGCAAACAAAACACAGAAATTTTAATAAAAATAAAAATAAAATAAATAAATGCAATACGCATTTTAACACAAATTTTAACTACTAGGGTTGTTACAAGTATGGATAAAATCTTAACAAAGAAGCCAAAATCAACAATTCCCGGTTAAAATATCAAATATGCTCTGTGGATTCTTATATCAAGTTTTCAAAGAAGCGCTCATCTAATCGTTGTATTTCTTTAAAAACAATTGCTGTAAATAAAAGTATGCATATAGTGAAATCATATATCTGAATAATAAAAGAGAAAAATGGAAAACTCAATACTTTAAAAGCAAGTATAAGTAGTAGCTCAGTTTCAACGTAGAAAGCTCAGAATCTAGCACTAAGACTAACACATGCACACAAGCAGAACAAGAAAAGAAATTGATTTCAGCACACTCAAAATAGAGAAGGCTTCGCATGCGCGTCTTCTAGCCTACAGACCACCCACGACTTGATAAAAAAATAGGAAGACACAACAATAACACCAATATTCTCACCATGGATTGGGAGATCTGCACCAGCCATTTATTGATTTTCAATAGCAGTGTATTAGGTTTTGCTTTTTCTCATAATGATCCCAGAGATCCAAGGTGCTTCCAAATCATCCCTACCCAAAACAATCAAACCTATGTTACCAGATCTGGCGAGGAGACCCTTTTTTTTTTTGTTATGTTCCCATTCCCTTTCCTATCTTGACACTATGTTAGTACATAATTATCAATTTGATATGCATAATATATGCAAATTGGGGGCTTCACATTTCTTATCCCCTTTATTTATAATCAAGTACACCAATACAGACATTGCTATGAGTTTGTTTTGGATTGGCAGGAAAGATAGGTTACCTGTGAAAAGCCTTCTCCTATTGACATTGTTCTGTGAAAGAAAATTGTCATCTTATCACACATATGGGCGACCAGGCCGAAATTGAGCTAAAAACAAAAAAAGACTAGACTGGTTTCTTTATTTTGACATGGGCAAGATCAAGACCCTCAAACATAACACCATGCTTATTAGGAAGCCATGTTCTCAACATGGCATGGGAGATCTACAACCCCTCTGCATTCCCTAAAGAAAAAGAATACCCTACCCATCTGGGAAATAGTTATTGGTGAAATTAGTATGCTTGTCCATAGCTTTCTGTATGGAAATAATGTGTTGAGCAAGAATTAAAACCCATAATAACAACTATAAAATTTGGCCTAATATAAAAATCAAAAGACTTGAATTAAGAACATCTTGTTTTGTACAATCCAGAAAGGGATGTAGGTCAGAGCGACCTGCAAATCCTCATAAATATTATGAATTATCCTGATGGGAACATTGTAATTAGTTACCTCTGAAACTAATCAGAAAAATATGTGGACCTGATACTAATATAATACGATGCTAGTCAAGCGGGTTGTGATCAAGGACCTGGATTCAAGGCCCTCTGAAGACATGCTGCATCACTCATACTCTTCGGTAAGAAAAGTAGATCCCACTTCCTTAACAAAGGCCCATTTACCAACCAAAAAAAAAAGGATCCTATAGAGTGTTGTCTAAAGCTAGAGGAAAGAAATAATGTTTCTAAAGCTAAAATTTTTGTTCAATTATACAGTAAATAGAACATGTGTAAGATTTCTTGTCACGAATTTGCAGGCTATGAATGCATTAGAGTGGGAAATTTCAAAATTTGCATCAAGCATCCTAACATAAATTAGGTAATAACAGAGCAGAGCCCATTTTGCAAACAAATCTCAGGAAATCCTAAACAATATACCCACTTACAGATATGTAAGAATTATCTACGTTTGCATACAGAATCTAAAAACTTTGTTCAACAATGCCCAAAAAACACTAGGCAAGTAACACAAGCTTCGACTAAAATTACTCTATATCAACCAAGTACCATTTTTCTACCCGAGATTCTTAAGCGCAACTTTATATATCCATGCCTAGCAACAGAAAGCTAGTATCTGGAATGCATGAATAGTTTATAATTGACAAAATTACCCACATAGACTCTCATTACCTGGGACGTTTTCTGAGCAAGCTTGGTTTCTCTTGGATTGTCGTCTTACATTGGTAAGTCAGATGCAAGAGCTTGGCTATGCCGAAATCTATAACACAAGCTTCAAAGTTGGATTCCAAAAGGATATTTTTGGACTTCACATCGCGATGAAGTATAGGCAACCGACTATGAATACAGATTTCTTTCTGTCCAGAAAATAAACTCTGAAGCTGAGGAGATCCCACTTTCGAACCTTAGAAAGACACAGCTAATAAATTCAGAGTCAGATGACAATATGTTTATACCAGAAAATACATGTAAGGCTGAAGATATATCAGAGGACGGCTGAACAAACATGAACCACAAACACACTTCTCACCACTTCTTTCAGCCAAAATCCCCAAATAAGCCTTTCTACAGACATGAAAACCTGCATATAATCATATACAGTACAACTTATCTAAAATTCTATATGCAAGAACGAGTATCTGAAAATTAGCAATTGGAGAACCCGGAACAAAACACACAAACATGTTTTCTAATTGCAGAAACCCAACATATTCCTACACTGCAAATTTCTCGGAGAACACAACAACAATGGTAATGGCAGTCTTGCTCGCCAGTGTGCAGGCACCGCTTCCATGCCCACTGGGCACGTGGGCCTCATGCCAGAAGCCCAACCTTAAAGGCTACGAGTGAATGCCACAGAGCACATTAAACTCTCGTCGAACTGAAGGTAAGACTTTTTTTTTTTTTTTTTTTTT
>ML794812.1:59054-78161 GCA_009831015.1 Picea engelmannii | reverse complement strand
AAACACTTGAGAACATAAAAACTTTGTAACGTATTCTAATCATGTTGAATAATACAATAGACTTTGTAAAGTATTCTAATCATGTTGAATAATACAATAAATATACTTGGTGTTAATAATACAATAAATATACTTTAAAAGTGTAGAGAGCATAAAAACTTTGTAACTTGTTATATTGTTTTAGGTATGGAATAATACAATGAAAATACTTTAAAGTTTAAAGTGTGAAGGGTTTTCTAGAATAATTTTTTATGTTCTTGTGTTGTTTATTATTGCCACAATATTAATTTAATTGCTGTCCAACCTTTTCTCATTAATTAATATAGGAGCATAATTTAATGTAGGTTAAAATAAATTGGAAAAATAGGCCCTGAACTATTATTTTGTTAAAGCTAGGGCAAGTTTTAGGACTTATCTGCTATTGGTAGAGTTGAACTCACGTATTCAATGGCACATATCTGGCTAGGTTTTCATTACTCGTGAGATTTTCTAAGTATGGCTAATGGACTAATCCCACCCCCACTGTCGTCGGTGAATCAGAAACAATGTTATATCGATGAGAATAAAAATCTGGGTGTAACATGAACTGTATAATAAAATCCAATTTAAGCCAGAGCTTTTAACCTATTACAGGATTATTAAATAGTATATCGTCAAATAACAGAACTATGACTGTCGACAAAAATCTTGGATCGATCAAATAGTCTATCGTCCAACAATCACTGTTCAGAATCCAATGTACATTGATATCATCTGCATCATATTATTTATGATCGTTTTAATTTTATTGTTGGAGTATTCATGTGCTGTGTGTCATATTTCAGCATTATGTCCGCCATCAACAGCGGCCTCCGCACGAGATCCAACGGTCACTGTTTCCTGCAGCATCTAACCCACAGCTATTCTTCGTAATATTAAATCCATAATCTCTGTCAGGGCAGAAGCACCCAGAACAGGAACAACATGACGAAGTGTATGATCGAATGTGCAATTTCATAACAATATTAAAATAGAGCAAGAATCTACTACACGGGTTATCGCCAGATATTTACTTTTGTCGAAAGCACAATTCTTAAAATGATGTTGCGTGGAAATGTTGTTCAGATAAACAAAGAGAAAACCAGGTGATAACCTCCTACCACATGTATTTGAATTAATATTTTTATTAAATTCTGTTTGAAACTCATTCATAGCTAATATTTTTAATAAACTGTACGTCACAATCTGCATGATATAATTGTTGTTATAATAATGTGTTTATAATTATTTTCAATAATTATGCTTCTCCTTCTTGTTGTTCAGTAAACCAGAAAACATTGACAATTGGAATTCGCGCATAGTGCCGCCAGTGGGCTGCGTGATGGTGGACGCAATGCTGAAATATGGCTGACGAGAGAGAATTATATCTAAGCAGCCCATAAACACGATCCCAACAATAAAATTATAGCGAGCATCCATCTAACCAACAACTCAGTATATTGGAATGTTTATATGTGAAAATCATATAGATGTAAGTGTTGGAAATTGTAATTACAAGTGGGTGGGTGAGATGTTCATGTCTCGGTCAGTCAGCCGAAACGTACATCTCATAGTAAGTGCAAAGTGGCATATTTACTCAAAAGTCAGTCGGCAAGCAGGAAATTATAAATGGAGCCGGAGCCTATCTTCTCAAGGTTTGTTAAGTGGTTGAAGTGTCATTCAAATTAATGAGAGTTTTTATTGTTGAGTCGGTCTTAGTTTTTATAAGAAGTCTTAGTTAGTGTCTATATACGTTTGAGTTGTTTAGTTAGTCAAAGAGGCTCGAGAATGTTGAAGAGAAGTAGTTGATGTGTAGAGAAGAAGCACAGAGGTAGAGAGAACCAACACCAACTGAAGAGTTGATGGAAGAAGTCATTAGAGCCGAAGCTCATCTCTTTCGTTGTATTTTGTATTCACCCACAATGCTGCAATTCATTAATATCAAGTTTTTGTGTATTGACAAAGTTTCTATCTTATTTGTGAGTGTATGTGCTAAGCATAGCACCATGTTATTCTGCATTCATAAATCATTTCATTAAGTGTGTATATTCACACCGCGCAACCAATTGAGTAGTGCGCAGTGGTCTTGAGAACTTTGTAGTGTAGCATGTTTGTGAAACTGCGTTGAGCAGAGTAGATTGCGTGCACTGTTGAATCTTTCTTTCAAATTGGTATCAGGGCATGTTCCTGTTGAAAGTAAAATATGGCTTCTACCTCAAATCTGCAACCTTCCACTTTTATAGGTAAGAATTATGAGATATGGTCCTTAACCGTGAAGGCCTTGTTCCGAGGTCAAGATGTATGGGAAATAGTTGAGAATGGCTATCTAGAACAAGTAGAGGCAACATACAATGCCCTCATACAAGCTGAGAAATATGTTTTGGAAGATCAAAGAAATAAGGATGGAAAGGCATTGTTTTACATATATCAAGCCACGCATGAGAGCATACTTCCAAGAGTTGCATCAGTAAAGCAAGCCAAGGAAGCATGGGACATATTAAAAACATCTTATCAGGGTATGGACAAAGTAAAGACTGCAAAACTGCAGATTCTTAGAAGGGATTTTGAAACCATGTCAATGAAAGACTGAGACACAATAGATTCATTCTACACACATGTCATTGGACTGATAAATCCGATTAAGTCTCATGGTGAAACCATAGAAGACATAAAATTTGTTGAGAAGGTGCTTAAGAGTCTTCCTCCTAAGTTTGATACTGTTGTTGTGACTCTAGAAGAAAGAAAGGACTTGAGTCACTTCAGTCTAGATGAACTGCAAGCTTCCATCATCAATAATGAACAGAGATTGAATAGATCAAATATGTCATTGGAGAATTTTTTTTCTGCACAGTCATCTATAAGACGTGGAAGAGGAAGGGGGAGAACTAACTCTAGAGGAAGAGGAAGTTCTGACAGAAGTGGGTGTAGTAGCAATCCTTGAAATACTGGTGGAAGAGGCCAAAACTTAAGTACCAACCAGTCAAGTTGTCAAAGAACTGACAAATAAAAGATTCAATTCCATTACTGTAAAAGGTATGGACATTATGCATATGCGTGCAGAAAGAGACAGTACAATCAGAACAAGAAAAGTCAAGATCAGTCACACAACACAAATAATCAAAATCGCCCTATGTTTATGACGCGCGTTGTAGATGTTCCTAGCATAGTAGAAATGCCTAATATAGTGTCACCATTTGAATGCAATGTTGCTCAAGCAAGTCCGTGTGACATATGGTACTTAGATTCAAGATACAGTAACCACATGACATGAAACACAGAACTATTTTCTAGTTTGGATGAGTCAGTCCAACCCAAGGTTACACTTGGAACAGATATCCAAGTCACTGTCTTAGGGAAATGTAGTATAAACATTTTAACTAAACAAGGAGAACATAAAGTTATGTCTATTGTGTATTATGTTTTTGATCTGAAGCATAATTTGATAAATACAAAGAAACTGTTACAAAAAGGATACATAATCTACATGGAAGATAATCACTGTGTGATCATAGATAAATGCCCAAGCAATCTTCTTATTGAAAAAATCCATATGACAAGTAACAGGATGTTCCCATTGACATTAAATCCAGTTAAGAATAAGAATAAAACACAAATTGTTGATAAAGGAAAAAGTACACTGCATTTACAACATAAAGTGCATGTTGTTCTAATGAAGAAAATAGTGTGAGCAATATCAAGAAAGGAGAAAATGAAACATAGATGAATGTAGCTTTCCAATCTAAAACATAGGATGATTCCTAGCTATGCCATTTCAGATTTGGACATTTGAACTTTGGAGGTCTGAAGATGCTACACACAAAGGATATGGTAAAATGCTTACCATTGATTAAAAAAAATGAAAGGATGTGTGAAGGCTACATATTTGGCAAGCAACATAGAGAATGATTTCCAGTTGGCAAGTCTTACAGAAAAAAAGATCCACTGGAAATAATACATTCAAATATTTGTGGACCAATGAAAACAACTTCAATAGGAGGCACTACATATTTTCTGACATTCATTTATGATTTCTCAAGATAGACATGGATTTATTTCTTAAAGCATAAATCTGATGCATTGGGTTGTTTTCAACAGTATAAATCACATGTAGAGAAGTAGAGTAGTTATTTCATCAAGTTTCTAAGAATGGACAGAGGAGGATAATACATGTCAAGAGAATTTCAAAACTTTTGTAAAGTTCATGGCATCTACAGGCAATTTACCACATGATACACACCACAACAAAATGGTGTCACAGAAAGAAAGAACAAAACCATCATGGAAAAGGTGTGCAATATGTTGACAACCAAACATTTGTCAAATGAGTATTGGGCTGAGGTAGTAGCAACTGCAATATACATCTTGAATAGATGTCCGACAAAGAGTGTGAAGAATAGAGTTCCTCAGGAATCCTAGACAGGTTCAAAGCATAATGTGGTACACTTAATTTTTTTTGGTTCCATCGTATACGCACATGTTCCATATGAACTCAGAAGGAATCTGGACAACAAATGACATATATGTATATTTTTTGGGTATTTTGAAGAAACACAAGGATACAAGTTGTATGACCCTGTCGCAGGAAAAGTCATAATAAATTGCAATGTTGAGTTCATGGAGAATGAAACATTGGATGGAACCATAACAAAGACAGTAAAAATCATTGACGCAATGGAGCATGATGATACAGAAGATGAACTAGTTCAAACATCATACACAAGCCAGTGTGCAGTCCCGTCTACATCTGGCACTGCGACGCAAATTACCGCGCAAAATAATCCAGTAAGAAAAATAGGTGTGCAGTCTACACCTAGAGTGCAACAAACATAAACAAGTAGTCCAAGCAACTCTACATCTCCAAATCCAACTTTAGCAAGTCTGTTACCAAGAAAGACAAGAAGTCTGCATGACATCTAGAATGAAGACACAACAAATTCATTTTTAGTTTTTGCTCTATTTTCACAAATAGATGATTTGTTAACTTTTGAAAAAGCAGTCAAAGATGATGTGTGGGAACAAGCCATGGCTGAAGAAATCATATGCATAGAGAACAATCAAACATGGAATTTGTTTGATGTACCTGAAGACAAGGATGTTGTAAGTGTCAAGTGGATTTATAAAGACAAGCAAGATGCAGAAGGAAATGTACAGAAGTACAAGGCAAGGTTAGTTTCAAGAGGCTTTACATAACACCTTGGAATTGATTTCAATGAAACATTTGCACCAGTTGTGCGCATCGACACAGTCAAAACCATGTTAGCTATTAACATGCAATACAAATGGCCAATTTATCAGATGGATGTAAAGTCAACATTCTTGAATGGAAACTTAGAAGAATAAGTATATGTGGAACAACCACAAGGTTATGAGGTTCCAGACAAGAAGACAAAGTATACAGATTGAAGAAATAACTGTATGGTTTAAAACAATCTCCGAGTGCTTGGTACAATCACATAGATTCCTATCTGACACAGAATCTATTTCAAAGAAGTGAAAATGAGAAAACACTATACATCAAATCAAATCAACAAGGTAATGTGTTAATTGTTTGTTTACATGTGGATGATTTGATATTTAGAGATGACTATTAGGGTCCTAACCCGCACATAGGTAGAACAATATATTCGAATGTAATAAAGTTCAATATTAATAAGGCCTTGCAATAAAATAGAATAAGTCGAATGTAAGAAGATCTAATAGAGGCTTCCGCTTCTAAAAGGATCTTCCTCTAGATGTTTCTTTTGATAGACATATTTAGTATAAATAGGAGTTGAGGGTATGAGAACCCTAGATTGGATATTATTGTAATAGAGCTCTGTTGGACTAGAGGTTGCTCCCTCGAAGAGGCCTGTGAACATTGCTCTCGGAATCAAAGTGTTATTTTTGTTGTTATTCTTATATCATTTCCATGTTATTGTGGTGATTGTTCTCGTTATATTGTTATTATTCTACCATTTCTAGCATTTTATTTATGTTTTGCATACTTTTTATATTTGGTATATTACAAGTGGTATAAAAGAACTTTCCTCAGCAGAAATTGTGGGTTAAATTTTTTTCAGGTTAGAGACGTATTCTGACATCTTTAAGCCACAGAGATCCGTCGTTACACGCATAAACCCGTGGTTGAGGGATTCATACACGCAGGAAATACGAGTGGTACTTAAGCACACATCTATTAGCCACCCTTGTAACCCCTATTGGTACCCCTTCGAGTGGTAGCACATCAGACAACACCTGTGTATGGATTGGCCTAGATTACCTGAAGTCCTCTTTAGATAAATCAATCGGCTGCCTGACTGCTATAGTGCCACCAATAACATTACTCGGGAAGATACTCTCTAGTACCTGGGTAGTCGGGTAGTACTGCCAAGGGTACGGACTAGCCTCCTTAGTTAGTTCCGTGAGATATTGGGTCGAGTACTACTATTGGACCCCACACGTATATCATAGAGCTATATCACAGGGAAAACCCTTGTCTGTAGAACCCTTGAATACCTAACCCTTAGGGATAGAAATAGAAAAAAGTTAAAACAAACAAGATCTATTGCCACACAACTGTGTTCGGGTTGCCAAATCACTACACATTTCTTCCTGGTTAAGTATTTGGGCATTTCATCACTGTAGTATTCTTCAGACTGGAGTATAACTCCATAGGTGAAAAAAAAAGTCTGGAAATTTTTGCACCATTATTTGAGACCTATTCCATTGGATTCATCTCTTCTCCCTTATCAGATTCATACATATCATTTTTCAGCAATTTTTTTGACCCCACCCACCCCATTTCGGTTCCCTTGTCATCATGGCCCATACCCATAGCCAAGACTTGGAAGCTCGCTTCAATACCTTGCAATCTAATTTCATCGAGACCCAACAAGAAGTGAAACAACTCAGTGCCAATGTTTCCACCATCAATACAACCATGCAGTCCTCAATGGAGGAAATCAAAGAAGACTTGACCACCCAACTTGAATCTGTCGTTTCGATCCTCTGCAGCAAGATGCATATCCCTACAGATAACCCTTTATTTGAACCACCTCCACATACTGAAGCTGAAAATTACTCTCATTCCCATAAATTTTAGCACCATCACTTTCAACATGACCTACGCCTTCCGCGAGTGGATGTACCAAATTTGATGGCTTAGATCCCACTGGTTGGGTAACCCAAATGGAACATTATTTCTGTTTATATGACATTACAGATGACTTGGCAAAACTCTGGTATGGTGTTCTCCATTTAGATCAAGAACGTTGGCAATGGTGGCAATGGAGAAAAACTTATTGTCAAGGGTATATTTTTTGGACACACTTTGTGGCAAATATTTAGAACACTTTGACACTGACACCAACCATTTGGTTCGTTTGACAAATTTGAAACAATCAGGAACAATGGAAGAATTTATAGCTGCTTTTGAGCACCTGGATTTTTGGATAGAGGGCATGTTTGATGCCTTTTTCCAAGAGTGTTTTATCAGTGACCTCAAGGATGAGATTCAGGACCATGTCCTCATGGATCAGCCTCAGAGTTAGGTGGAGGCTACTAAAATAGCTAAAGAAGCACAATAGGTTGTATCTTCTCAAAACCCGAAACCCTCCTTTATCCCTTGCACTAAACCAGTAAATCCTAAACCGGTAAATGAAAAATATTTCTCGGGCCACAAGTGTAAGGAACAAAATCTTTTTATGGCCAACTCGGAGGATATTTTAGAAGAGGATGTTGAAACTCCCCTTGTGTCTGAGTCACCTGAAACCACTGACATGACCCCTCCCTCATACCCTCCTGAGGTAGAACCAGTCATTTCCATAAATGCTCTCACTGGCTTCTCTGCTCCCCAAACCCTCAAGCTAATTGGTTACATCAAGCATAGGAAGGTCACCATTCTGGTTGATAGTGGAAGCACCCATAATTTTAGTCATCGCCACATTGCCCAAAACACTCATTTCTACATCCATGCAGTCAATAATTTCCAAATCATGGTTGCCAATGGGGGCTCCATGAAATGTGGAGGGTGTTGTGAAAATGTGCATCTCCAAATTGGTGACTACCACTTGAAATATCATATGTTTTCTATTGACATGGGAGGTTGTGACATTGTGTTGGGTGCAGACTGGCTAAGGACTTTGGGTCCCATTCTCATGGATTTTAAGGAATTAACCATGCAATTCGACCAGGAGGGCCAATAATATAAGTTCCAAGGCATCACCATCGGTTCACTTGAGATCATTAGTTCCCATCACATGGAAAAGCTGCTCAAAAAAGGTCATTCTAGTGTTATTTCCAAACTCCATGCCATACAAGCAACAAAGGCATCCTCGGTGCCGCAAGACCTCCAATCCATCCTTTCTAAACATCAAGTGGTCTTTTCCACTCCCTAGGGACTCCCTCCTTGATCCGAATTTTATGAGAAGAATGAAATGAATATAGATTATTAACAGGTGCTTAACACAAAATAACAGAGATACAGTAAAATTGGTTTTCTATTCAATAACAAAATAAGCTGAAACTGTAAAATGCAGCAGAAACAAGCTTGCTGGAATGGTGGCGGCTTATCTCTGAGAAGATATGTGATGATAGCGCGCATTCGCAAGAAGAAGGTTACAATGAGGCTCTGAATGAATTTTTACAATAAGAAAGAATGTCAAAAACCCTAGACATCCAAAAACCTAACCCTCGGAGATGAAACGCCAAAAGTCATGTGGGCCCCGTTTCGGTAAGCTAGTACATCAACTTCTCGGGGTCGTAACTTTTGCATACGATCTTTGTTTTAGGCGTGTGATATCCCATTGGAAAGGTATCGTTGAGGATATTAATGTTGGGGCTCAATTATTCCTTTGTCTATCATTGAGGATCTCAATACCGAAAAACCTTCATTTAGGCCCTCAAAATGGCCCTGGAAGTAAAAACTGCTAAAAATAGTAAATTGCCAAAAATGTCAAAAAATTGTTTTGAGCCAGTTGGAAAAGGTGGGTGGCCACCGATATCCATCTGGATCAATCCTCCCTCCTTAGGAAGCAATGGTCTCCATTGCGTTTAGGTCCCTCATTAGATGAGGAAATTTCTATTGAATTTTGCCCCGGGTGAGCCACTTGCCTTGCTGCAGGAGTTGCCCTGCTTTGACGACTCGATAAAGCTGGAACCTTTGTTGTTGAGTGCCCTTGATCTGTCTGTCCACAATTTGATCATTGGATGCCTGTTGTATGCAGTCGGGGTTGAGCTCTGTTGGTGTCAGTTGTTTTGTTACTTCTGAGGTGTCCAATAATGGTGGGAAATAAGGGTGAAGGAGATCCACGTTGAACAATGGGTGTAGGCCAAGGAAAGGAGGAATGTTGAGCTCAAAAGAATTATCCCCCATGGCCTTGGTGATAGTGTATGGTCCATAAAGAAATGGGCGAAGCTTCCGATGGGGTCCTGTAAGGCGTTCTTTCTGCAAATGCAACCAAACTTGTCACCCACCTGAAACTTATGCGGCACCCGATGTTGATCATGGCGTTGTTTGTACTTGTCATTGGACTTCTGTAGGATATCCTAAACCTGTTGGCATATGTGTTGGATCCGTTCAATGAATCGGGTGGCTTTGTCAGCTTCAGTTGGAGCAGGATATGAGTCAGTCGAGGTGACTGCAAGGGGAAGTGCAACATCTATGGGACCCAATGGCTGGAATCCCAACCCCACTTGAATGGGGCTGTGGCCGGTTGAGCTATGCAAGGCTCGGTTGTAGCTATGCTGGACATAAGGAAGGTTCTCATCCCATGTGCGAGGGTTCTTTGAATTACACATGCGAAGGATATGCACAATCATTCGATTTACAACCTCGGTTTGGCCATCTGTCTAGGGGTGGAAGGCCGTGGATTTGGTGAGCTTGGTGTCCAGTAGTGACCAGAGGCTCGACCAGAATTTTCTAAGAAATCAACTATCCTGATCTGAGAAAATGGTTTGTGGGATTCCAAAATGTACCCAGACTCGTTCAAAGAAGAGCTTGGCAGTGGCCTTTGCTTTGATGCTCTTCTTGCAGGCAACCAGAATTGCCATCTTAGAAAAGCGATCAACAACCACAAAAACACAGTCATTTCCCCGCTTGGTGGAAGGGAGGCCCGACATGTAGTCCATTGAGATGGATTCCCATGGCCTGTTAGGAGTAGGAAGAGGGGTGTACAAGCCCTGTTTCTTAGTGGTCGGTTTGGCAATAGCACAGGCAGTGCAAGACTTGATATACTTTCCGACCTCCTATCGAAGTTTGGGCCAGTAGAAATGTTTCTGTAGCATCGCCACTGTCTTTTTGATGCCGAAGTGTCTTGCCACCCGACTGTAGTGGGCTTCCCAGATTAGCTTCGCTCACTCGCTTGATGGAACACAGATATGGCCCAAACGACACAACAACCCATATTGAAGATGGAAATTATTGACAACTACATTTGCACCCAACATTTGGTAGGTGGTGGCGAAGTCAGGGTCTGTGTCATAGAGTTGGGGCCATCCAAATGTCTCATTTCCACAAGAGTCTAACACCATGGTGAGTGTCACGACTGGCGGTCTGCTGAGGCAATCAACGACGCTATTGGTGCTTTCTTTTTTATACTTGATGTTGAGGTGGAATTGCTGCAAGTATGTGGACCACTTTTGATGGCGGTCATTTTACAGTTTTCCCTGTGTCTGCATGAACTACAGTGGCTTATGATCAATGTGGATGACTGTCTCCTTCCCAAGAATGTAATGTCTCCACTGGCGACATGCTTGCACAATGGAGTACTTTTATTTGTCGTAAGTAGGGTACTCACGGACAGTATCTGACAATGTCTCACTATGATAGGCCACGGGGTGGCCGTGCTGAGTGAGAACGACGCCCACGACATAGTCTGAAGCATCTGTCTCGATCTCAAAGGGATGTTGCAGGTCTGGTAGTGAAAGTACTGGGGCTGAGCAAAAGCGCTTCTTCAAATCATCGAATGCTTGTTGGTGGGACTGGACCCACGCAAATTTTTCCTTACCACCACCCCTGTTTATTTGGCTAAGGGCCCATGCAATATGGGAGAAACCCAACACGAACCTGCGGTAGAAATTAGCAAGTCCCAAGAAGCTCTGAAGCTTAGTGAGTGTTGTTGGGGCTGGCCAGTCATGGATGACTTGGATCTTGGTTGGATCCACATGTACGCCATGCTGATCAATGATGTAGCTCAGTTAACGGACCCTGTCCATGCTGAAGGAGAATTTTTCCATGTTGACATATAGCTTGTGCTGCCGCAGGGTGTGCAAAACCTGCTGAATATCCTGCAAGTGTTCGTCCCAAGTCTTGCTGTAAATTAGAATGTCATCCAGATACACCACTACAAAATTATTGGTGAGTGGTCATAGGACATCGTCCATCATCCTCATGAAAGTGGCTGGAGCATTTGTCAAACCAAAGGGCATGACCAACCATTCAAAAAGTCCTTCCTTTGACTTGAAGGTGGTCTTCCATACATCTGTATGTTCTATCGGGACCTGGTGGTATCCAAACATCAGATCAATCTTACTGAAGTATTTGGCCCCCATGAGTTGATCAAGGAGGTCATCGATTTGGGGAATCAAGTACCGGTTTCTGACAGTGATTTTATTTAGATCCCTGTTGTAGTGTACACATTTACACTACCGAGGTTTCCAAACCTCTCAGTTACTATTCTAAACATGGATGTTTAGGTAATAATTCGTATAGGAATTATAACCACATGCATTTAACAAAATTAAATGCACTTAATTCTCAGAGTAATATATATAAGTTACTGTTACCATTAACAAACCATAGCATTCAACAGTAAATCATTTACACAGCGGAAAACATGATAATACATACAGCACAGTCATGCCAAATGTGATAAAAACATAATTCAGATACTTATCTTTGAATACTGTGGAATTCACCAACCAAGTGCAGGCCTTCCACGAACCTCCCAGCCTTAGACCACACTGTCCATTAGATCAACAGTGGGTCACCCCCGAGCTGGGACCGAGCTCCACCCCAAGGCAAGGAATCTAGACTCAGGCTGAGGTTACATGAAAGATAGCACATACACAACCACCAGGAAGAAAGCTCTCCCAGGAATCTCCCATGCTCACTGCCCACAGATCCTCATTCCCCACATGCCTATTCCACCCCAGGAGAGTGCACCTTCTCTGTCACCTAGACAGTCCTTTGGCTGCCAGTCTCCCTTACCTTGGGTTATAGGAACAGACCGGACTGGAATTCTCCGGGCTCTATGGCAGCTACATGGTTCCTTCCAGGAGTTCTCTTCTCCCTCTGCGCACTCTCTCACCTGGAGGAGTCTCTCATAGGCCAACAAGCCTCACGCAGTCCAGTACTGCGTGGTCACAACAATCCACGGAAAACACAGACACAGGTTTCCCCAAATCGGTCCAGCAGTCACAGGATGATCTCTCGGTGCTGATTTCAGAATAGGATCCATGCACAGGCTAGCTCAGCATTTCCCCATACAACCACAGGATGCTTCCACTCGAGTTCAACACAGGGTTTCCGGTTCAGGAATGCGTTCCCGGGTTGCCTAGAACAGACACAGAGTCACAACTCGGTACATGGGTGTACACGATTTCTTCAGACAAACACAGGCTTATCGGCTTAAGAGATGAATCAGAGTAATCTAGCAGATGGCGTACCGGTTCTCCGCTCCGAGGTTCCCGGTCAGACTGAAGAGAAGATCCCCCCCTCACGGCTTACTTCCTCTGTTTTATTTGCATGCACCAGGGTTGACACTTGTCACCCTGGGAACTGCATGCGTACCATAGAGTGCATCCCCTTTGCATGTTCCCTTTCCAAACTTAGGATAAACAAAAGTGCACATGTCTCTTTTTAAAATAATATTAAAATATTATTTCCCAGGCTTAAGCCCCCTAGACTTAGCCCCTAGGCTCATCACTCAGCCCCTTTTCCCACCTTTCAGCCCCTGGTTCCTTTCCCACTTTGTGGACGCTCAGTCCCCCATCACTCATTCATCATGGTCGGTCTGCACTGGCGGTGTTTATATTTTATTAATTGATCTACATACATACAAGTACATCAACAGGCTCCTGGCCTTCAACACTTAGGCTCCCTGGCCTATCAAAACACATAAGCCTACAACTTATGCAAAACTTGGCTCACCAGCCTATAGAACACATTTACAATTCTTTGCATATAACATGATCTGTAACGGGGCTCAGCCTTGGGGACACTACACCGGTAATCAATACAGAGTTGCCAGGTTCCATCTTTCTTCTGTACCAACACGATTGGGCTCCCGCAAGGTGATGAGCTAGGGTGTATGTGCCCCTTGTGGAGTAGTTCTTGGATCTATCTCTTGATCTCCTCATTCTCTAACAAAGAGCAATGATATACTGGCCCATTGGGCAGCGGTGCACCGGGGGTTAGATCGATGGGGTGCTTTACCTGGCAGTACAGAGGTACCCCTGTAGGTGAGGAGAATATATCCGAGTATTCTTTCATGAACTTATCTACTTGCTTTCGCTGTGTGGAGAGGTCATCCGCAGAGACCCTAGATGTGGCTACGATCTTTCGCTTATTCTGAGAGCGAATCACGAAGAAGACAAACTTCCTCGTCTGAGAGATGACCTTCCTGCATTGCTTAGTAGAGATCAAGGAAATAGCACTAGGTGGGACTGCCTCGAGTATCCTATACAATTTCTTGCTCAAAGTAATAATAAAACTATGAGGCCTAGACTCATATACAGGATGATGTTTCCATAAATAAGGTTGGCCCAAAAGAACATCACAAACTTCAAGAGGAGAAACATCACACAATACCTTATCTTTGAAGGGCTTTATGCCGTACGATAGTCGACACTATTGGCCGATGCAGAGATCGCTTCCTTGGCAGAGCCATCCAATGGTGTAGGGTTGTGGGTGCGACGTTGTTGGCACGGCTAGCCTCTTGATGACCTCTACTGAGATGAGGTTCTTCTGGCTACCACTGTCAACAATGAAGTGCAGTGGGGTTCCTTTTACCCACATCTGTGAATGGAAGAGGCGCTCTCCTTCTTCTGGCTCGTCTGGTTCACCAGGCTAGATCTTGGTGGTAGCAACAGTGGCATTGGGTTCCCTGTCAATGATCCATATTCCCCTTTCTGGTTCTGTCTCGGAGTCATAATCTGCATCTGATTCAGAGACTTTCACTTCGGCCACCAGCGACTGCTTTGAGCGATATTCAGCAGTGTTATGCCAAGGGCGCTTATGGAAGTCGCACCACTTCCCAGTATCTTTCTTTGTCTTTCCAGTGTCCTTCTTTGCTTGCGAATTGTAATGGTTGTCTTGATACTGTCCTTCTTTTCTCTGTCCTTTGTTCAATGGGTTGGGGCCGGCCTTTCCTGGATTTTCTTGTGAGGGGTTCCCAGGCCCAAATTGCCGCGTCTTTTGTTTGAGCTTCTGCTTGATTTTGACGGCATATCGGTAGGCCACGCCCAAGGATGAGATGTCTAGAAATTCCATTTCAGTATGGATGTATCTATGAAGAGCATCATGATACTTGAGCACCAGATGTCACTCCAAATCTTTGATACCCAACTTGGTGCACAAGGTATGGAAGATATTTGTGAAATCTAGCACTGCTTGGTCTCTTTCTTGCCGCAGTGTGGTCCATTTGGTATACAGGTCGTCATAACTTTCGATAGTGTAGTATTGTTCCTTAATAGCATCCCTAAAGGATTCCCAGGTGGCCGTGAGAGAAAATAATGAGGTTTCCTCTGTTTCCTTTTGCTCACAGAAAGTTTCCCACCAATCTTTGACATGGGGAACGATTTTGAGGAGCGCAAAAGTAATCTTTTCTCTATTCAAAAATTTATGAACAGAAAAATACCCTTCTAGTATATTCAACCACTTTTCTATAACATCTGCGTCTATTTGACCTTAAAATATAGGAATATCAAAGTTTATTTGTACCTTGAAGGGGGTGGCGCCTCCATTCGAAGAAGATGCATCGCTTGTTGGTAGTCTTCGAAGGATTTGCGCGAAACTATCCATCATCTTGTTCCTCTGTTGCATGAGGGCTTCCTCAATCAACAGTTTGAAAGGATCTCCTATCCCATCATATTTCTTTTCTCCTGGCATGGGAGGTCACTTGGGCGTGCAAGAGCTTCTGTCCTCAAGAGAAACAAGCTCGAGACCCAACTCTTTGTACTCCGACCTCGTTGGGGACATGCATTGAGACGACAAGGAGCAGACCGCTCTGATACTACTGATCCAGATTTTATGAAAAGAATGAAATGAATACAGATTATTAACAGGTGCTTAACACAAAATAATAGAGATACAGTAAAACTGGTTTTCTATTCAATAACAAAATAAGCTGAAATTGTAAAATGCAACAGAAACAAGCTTGTTGGAATGGTGGCAGCTTATCTCTGAGAAGAGATGTGACGGCAGTGTGCATTCACAAGAAGAAAGTTACAATGAGGCTCTAAAGGCCTTTTTACAATAATAAATAATGCCAAAAATCCTAGACATCCAAAAACCTAACCCTAGGATATGAAATGCCAAATGTCATGTCGGCCCCATTTGGGTAAGCTAGTACATCAACTTCCCGGGGTCGTAACTTTTGCATACGATCTCCGTTTTAGGCGTGTGATAGCCCGTTGGAAAGGTATTGTCGAGGAGATTAATTTTGGGGGCTCAATTAGTCCTTCACCTATAATTGAGGAGCTCGATAACTAAAAACCTTCATTTAGACCCTCAAAATGGCCCCGGAAGTAAAAACTGCTAAAAATAGTAAATTGCCAAAAATGTCAGAAAATTGTTTTGATCCAGTTGGAAAAGGTGGGTGGCCACCGATATCCATATGGATCACTCCTTCCCATGGTTTTCATGATAATTCCATTCCCCTTGTACCAGAAATCCTTCCTCCCAATATCCATTCGTATCATCATCCCTTTTCCCAAAAAAATGAAATTGAGAAAATGGTCGAGGAACTTCTTAACGAAGGCGTTATCCGCCCTAATACGAGCCCCTAGTCTTGTCTGGTGGTTATGGTCCTAAAGAAATAAGGTTCTTGGTGAATGTGTCCTAACTTTTGTGCCCTCAACAAACTTACCATTAAAGACAATTTTCCCATTCCTATCATTGATGACCTCTTGGATGAATTGAATGGCACCCAGTTCTTTACTAAACTTGATCTTTGTTATGGATACCACCAGATACATATGAAAGAGGAAGACATTCCCAAGACTTCCTTTATAACTAATGAGGGCCACTATGATTTTTTGGTCATGCCCTTTGGCTTGTGTAATGCCCTCTCCACCTTCCAAAGCCTCATGAATCATGTGTTCCATCCTTTTCTCTGTCATTTTTTCTTATTTTCCTTTGATGATATCCTTATCTATAGAAAAACCTGGACAGACCATCTTTCTCATGTGGATCGAGTTCTCCATCTACTCTCTCAGCACCAACTTTTCCTGAAATAGTCTAAATGTTCTTTTGGCGCTTCAAAAGTCGAGTACTTGGGTCATCTGGTTGGAAAGGATGACATCAGGGTGGATCCTAAAAAGATTGAAGCTATGCAATACTGGCCTCACCCAAAGACTCTCAAAATCTTGCGTGTATTTCTGGGATTAACAGGTTATTATCGCAAGTTTGTTAAGAATTATGGAAATATTGTAGCACCTCGCACTGCACTCCTAAAAAAGAACTCTTTCACTTGGACTCCAGCAGCTGGTCAAGCTTTTCAAACCTTGAAGATGGCCATGTGCACCACTCCATTCCTGGCCCTTCCTGATTTCACAAAGACCTTTGTTTTGGAATGTGATGCTTTAGGGAAAGGAATTGGTGTTGTCCTTATGCAAGAGGGCCGGCCTTTGGCCTTTACCAACAAGAAACTGTCTAAAAGAAATCTGGGAAAATCAATCTATGAAAAGGAAATGTTGGCTATTTTGCATGCTATTGATCTATGGCACCCTTATCTATTGCGACAACGCTTCCAAATTAAGATAGACCATCAAAGCCTCAAGTATTTTATGAAACAACACATTTCCTCCCCGGAGAAACAAAAATGGGTGACTAAGCTCTTTGGATATGATTATGAGATCATTGACAAGAAAGGAAAAGAAAATGTGGTTACAGATGCACTTTCCTAAAAATATGAAGATGATGAATCCTTTTTTTCTCTTTCCTTCATTGTACCAGATTGGCTCCAAGTCGTTCGTTAGGAATGGATACACGATCCCAAAAGTTCTCATCTGATCCAAAAATTATAGTCCAATTATCCATCTTCCCCAGGGTACTCTTGGCTCCATGATGAGCTTCAATACAAAGGCCGTTTGTATTTAAGTAAGCAATCAAAACTTAAATCCACAGTACTTTCTCAGCTTCATGCTACACCCACAACTGGGCACTCTGAGTTTATCAAAACCTATGACAGGGTCAAAAGTTCTTTTTTTTGGGATGGTATGAAACAAGACATTCGTAATTTTGTCACTAAATGTGATGTGTGTCAACGCAACAAGGGAAAAACAATCAAATCTCCGGACACATTACAACCGCTTTCTATTCCACATGCTATTTGAAGGGATATCTCTATGGATTTTATTACAGGATTACCCAAATCGGGAAATAAATCAGTCATCATGGTGGTTGTTGATTGCCTTTCCAAGTATGCCCATTTATGTGCTCTTCAAAACCCATTTACAACATCCACGATGGCTCAACTTTTCATGGATCAAGTCTTCAAGATTCATGTCATGCCACATTCTATTGTTTTTTATTGTGACCCAACTTTCACCAGCAATTTTTGGCAAGAACTGTACAAGATACAAGGCACCCAATTGCATCTCAGCACAACTTATCATCCCCATACTGATGGTCAAATGAAAGTTGTCAACAAGTGTTTGGAAACATATTTGGGGTATTTTGCCTCGTAAAATAAAAATTAGTGGGCTTAATGGTTACCCTTAGTTGAATGGTGGTACAAAACTTCATACCATACAACTACACACATGACTCCTTTTGAAGCAGTATATGGACAAAATCCACCTTCAGTTCTCTCATACTTACCTGGTGTCTCGAAGGTCCAGGCTGTAACGCTCCCCGGTTGTCAACCCACTGGACGCGAAATGCTACTGTGCGGAACAACATCATTCTCATACTTAATTAATAACATGCATTTAAATCAAATTAAACACATTTAACTCAGAGTAAGCACAAGATTACTGCTAACATAAATAATCCTTGGCATTAACAATAATTCATATGCACAATAGAATACATGATACATATAAGCATCACAAGCATGAAAAACATAATATTAAGCATAAGTTGATACTTATCTTTGAAACCATGGTAATTCCACCAACTATGTGCAGTCCTTCCACTAACCTCCCAGCCTTAGACCACACTGCTTATCATGCTCAGCAGTGGATCACCCTTGAGTTGGGACTAAGCTCCACCCAAGGCAAGGAATCCTAGTCTAGGCTAAGGTTACAAGGAAATATACATAGAATAACCAGAAGGATTCTTCCCAGGATGCCTTCTTACGCCCACTACTCATGGACTCTCATTCCCCACATGCCTGTTCCGACCGGGATTATACACCTTCACATGCACAGTCCATCAGTTCTTCACCTCCCTCTCTAGGTCTCGGCAACAGGCCATATCAGGAAGTCTTAGATATCCGTAGCTGGTGCTGGAATCTCTCTGGGAGAAAACCACTTCCCAGTAGACTCTCTCACCTAGAGGGAGTTGCTCACGGGCCTGACAACCTGCTTCTTCTACCACGAGCCTGATAACCCACTTCTTCAACACACCCTTCGTCTCAATTCCAACCGGGTGAGGGAAACTACAACAAAATCAAGCACTCAGTTGACACCAGGATGACGACCACAACAGAAAATAGGCATAGTCCCGCAAATGGCTGTTAAGAACCAAACATCAATATAGCAGATAAAAACCTCAGGAAAAGTACTCAACTCCTTGAAAAATAGATAATTTCAGATAATAAGCCTCTTCGAGGGGGAAACCTCCATTTACCCCACTTAAATGTTCAAGTACAAGATGATTCAAAATGAAAATGTCTCCTTGGTATATATAGGAGACTAGGAGGTATAATTACAAATAATGGCTTA